>CAJNJA010007201.1:0-16319 GCA_905231915.1 Symbiodinium necroappetens
AGTACTACTATTACTTTGCTACTACTATTACTACTGCTACTACTACTACTACTAGTACGACGACTACTACTACTACTACTACTACTACTACTACTACTACTACTACTACTACTACTACTATACTACTGCTACTACTACTACTACTACTTCTACTACCTACTGCCACTACAACTTCTGTAATCTTTACTTCAAGCACACCATCTAACACGAGACCGGAATCACAAGGCTTCTGCTCGATGCCATGAAAATTCTGCGATATGCAGCACTAGGTGTGCTACTTCGAAGGGAAGCAACAAGAGGACAACGCGTTCAGTCATCTTCAAAGCCCAACAAGCCCTGGTCTGGTCATGGTGACCCGTCATCCACCTCTCATACCTCCTAACTATCGTCATCCATGAAGGCTTCGAAATACTTCTTGATAACGTCGCCCATGGGTTTTTTCAACCTCTCCCTCACGGTGGTATTGACCTCCTTGGCGCCCCATCGAGCAGTTGCACAGGCATCCCGTCTCTTTGTGGCTATCGCTGATCTCTGAAGTAGAAGCCGCAAAAACAAGCGAACGAAAAACTGATACTGAAGAGCTGGGGTCTTTATAACCCATGTCGTCCTCGATTAGCTTCTTGATGGCATCTTCGTCTGCTTTCTCGCTGGCCGTTGCATTCTCTACTTTGATGGCCTTAGGAACCCGACAACACAGCAGCACGTGGTCTTTTGGGGCTTCGGTTCAGGAGCTAACTCAAACCAAGTATGATTTCCAACCACTGTCGAGCTTCATCGAGATGCTGCTTCATTTGTTGCATCACCTGCAGGCAGGAAGGTCGCACAGTTGGGTCCTACCTTAATGTAGAGCTCCCTCGGCGGAACAAAGGTAAGGCTCTGCGTTTATCACAAGCCCAACCTTTCTTGGGTCCTTCTCTTTCTTCATGTCTTCGGCCAGGCTCTCCGTGGCAGACTCGGGTAAGATCAACTCCGGCTGAATCTTCTGCTGCACGGACACGAAAGTCTCGAAGACGCACCACATGCGCTCCGTGTATTTCGGTTTCACGCAGCTGTCCAAGATGATGAGCCTTAGCTGGAGCCCTGCTGGCAATCATGGCAACTAGCCCTTGAGATTGAACCACGCAGCACGGAGCATCTACGATAGTACAGTTACAGTGATTAACTTCTCGGACACAACAGTACACCGTGCTGCATTGCGGAACGTTGTAGTAGCGCTAAATAGGACAAATATCACACATACAGCCTGGCGTCATACAGCAAGGGACTGTATGGTACGGCATAACACAATACACCAAACAAACCTTGTGATCTGCAACAAAATCCCAAGGAGCATCTTGCCGATGTCCCTGAGGTTGGACTCGAAAGCTTCTTTCAGCTCTTCCGGTTTGGTCTGGCCCTTGTGAATTCTGTACTGATTATTGCAGAAGAAGCACATCCAGAGATAAGTCGGTGACTTTTTCTTTGGCTTGCCGGCCCCTGCACGCCAGCTTTGCAAGGAACTGCATACTTGCTCCACGGTGTAGCCCCAGCACCATGAGACAAAGTGGGTGGCTAACCCACGGTTGGCTTCCTTGTCTGGAACTAATAGAAAGCAGGAAACATGCTCCAACGAAAGTCTAGACGATAAAGTTTTGGTTGGCTAAAGAAATTGGCTTCAGGTGCATCCCAGGGACATCTTCTTCATACATGGCGTCGACAAGGCTGCAACCCTTTTGTTGGTCTCGCGGGCATATCAAGTCAAAGCCATAGCCGGAACCTGCCAGTTCAGGACTTCGGATTGAGGCTCAAGGATTGATTGCCCAGAGGTTTGCCAGAGGATTGAGGCACCCCATGCGGCTACCATTGCAAGATTTCAAGCGCTTTTCCTCGTTTCTCAATCCTGAAACTGTATCCTTGTGCCCGAACTCACAACAAGTATCCCAGGCTAGTGCCAAAACAGCGCAAGAAAACCTCATACCCAAGTTTGTGATTGAGGAGATTTCAAAGCGTTGCAAGAACGCCCACCTGCTTCAAACAAGGACTTCTTCAGGTTTCTGAATGTCTTCGGAGTCTTCGGATCATCTGCCGGGAAGGCCTGTGCTCAGGAATTCGGAGTTGGAGTTCTCCACCACAAGAAGCTCCAGAGCAGATGGCACAATTCCGTGTTTCAACCACCGTCTCAAATTTCGTGGTCCGGACACCTGAAAAATCCTGACGCGTTCAAGCCTCTAGTGAACCTTCCCCAATGGAGCCTACACAAGCCTCCGCTTCAGCCGGAGCCCATATGAGTCTGCTACAGCGTTGCTTTGGACATCGGAAGCTCAAGCCCAGTCCTTGACTTTGATGAGCTTTGGGAATTTGTCGATCACGAAATTCAGGGAGATGCCGGCCCCCTCGGACTCCTGTCGACGTGACACGCGTCGAAGAGAATACTGCGATTGTTTGGTTTGAAGCGGGCTTTTGGAGCAAGTTTGGAGAGCACTATGCGAAACCGTATCTAATGTGAGGCTTGGTGTGCAGGGCTCAGAAGGTGCTTCGGGAATTTGCGACGGATGTCTCTGCCGAGGGCCACGACTGTGAAAATCTGGAACATGATAGTTAATGCGAAGGTACAGACCCTACTAAACCACGGACGAACCCAACGCTTGAAACATTATTGCGGCCAGAAACCAGAATCAAGATTTTGCATTGTGATACTTTAGATATGTGTTTTTATGGTTTGCATGTGTGGTAATACATTCATGGCTTAGGCTTTGTGTAGGATGTTGTCTGGTTTTGTAAGTGTGCTTAGCGGTTGGTCTTTCCATGGCTCTAGGTGGGCTTGCCTGCATTTCAAGCCTGGAATCGAAAATTCACTTGTTTTCCTATGGTGTTGGACCGTTGGGCTTAAGAAACCACGAGCTGGAAACATAAACCCGTACACAAACCATAAGATTTTTGTTTTGCAAACATGATCAAATATTGAATGTGCTGCTTGGTTTTGGCTTAGGCTGTTGGTGGCTCCATTTCAAGCCTCAAATCCAGTGCATTCCTTGGTGTTTGTCTCGGTTTCGCTTCTGAGATCACCACCTGGAACCATTAAACGAGAAACAAAAATCACACAAACACACCAGAAAAGCCGCAGTCTTTACGGAATGTGACAGGTTTGGTACGGTTTAGGCTGGCTCTGGCGCTATTTCAACACTGCAATGCACTGAGATGTATGTGTTCCATGGTGGGCAGCTTAACACCAACTTCAACCCATTGAACAAATTTAAACATTAAACATACCACGAAGCAAAAAACAAGACAATATTGTGTTTTTTAGTACGGTTTGGGCTGGTTTGCCTCCATTTCAATTTCAAAACCACTGAATTCCTTGGTTTATCCATCGTTGTGGGCGGGTGTGGCTCAAGGCCACCTGAAGCCATAGAATAAGAACCAAAAAACAGAACTGCAAGAATTAAAGAGACTATGCTGCTTTCATACATGTTTTGGAAGCTCAAACTGCAAGCGCAAAAGATCCGTGATTAAGCCAGAGAAATTCACCGGTGGGGTGCCACAACCCTCAACCTTAAACAGCAAGAACCCTCGACCTCTACCTGTGAGCCTCCACGCCTTCTTGAGAGCCTCCTTTGCTGGCCGGATCCTTTCTGCCCAGAGTTGCTCGAACTTTGCCTATGGAGGGTTTAGGGCTTTGGGGTTTGGGGTTATGAGTTTAGTGGCTTAGGGTTCGGGATATTCCGGGTTTGGGGTGTCTGTTTTAGCGATTCTAGAGAGATCGTAGAAACATGCCGTGCTGGAATGCGTGTCAGTTGCGGTTACAGTATAACCAACTATCCATTGGCGTGGCCTTCTCGGCCTCATACTCTGCCAGGATGGCTTTTGCTGGAAGTCTTCGACAAGGCCTGGTGATCTGTACACTCCAGCACAGAGCAGGTGCCATGAGGAGCCAGATAAACCTGCTGCAAAGAACAGGGATGCGAGGGTGAATGAAACGAAAATCGAAGGTTGGGTAGCGTTTTCACACCAGAGCCTTTGCACAACAGGGCCTTGTTTTGGGGTCTAAAGCTTAATGTATACCTTATCGTGCCCACTGTTTTGAAGGTCAAGCGTGCCTTGCCACCGAGGGCACACATGTCTCCGTACTTGGTGCCGGAGCAAGATTCCGGCAACTCTACACCCACGCCGGCATTGATGGTGGGGTCATAGACAAACATCTTTTCGGCATGGTCCGGCGCAAGATAAATCTTCCCGCCGGCTGGACAAATGGCGCGGAACTTTGGCTTCCCTGTTTCGAGCCCTGCGCTTGACACGTCTACTTCCCGTATCGTACGATTCTTGATGTCATAGACAACCATTCGAGCAGCATAGGCTGGAGCCAAATAAATCTTCCCATCCGCAGTGCAAATCGAACTGAAATTTGCACATTCTCCTCTGGAGTGCACTCCACCTCCAACATTGATCAGCTTCGTTTCTCCGTTCTGAACGTCAAGGGACAACATCTTTGTAGCCTTCGCGGGAGCTGCATAGATGACACCATTGACGACACACGTGGCACTGAACGCGCCTTTTACCTGAACTTGGGACGGCAACTCTGCGAACTGGACCATGCTTTTCCCATCGCCATCGCGGAGTTTGTATACTTTTGTTTTTGTAAATGCAAAGAGTGTGCCAGCAGCAGCGCACATGCAATCGCTGCTCCCAAGCCGGCCACCTGGCCCAGGAGTAGCAACTGCTTCGATCTGCCCTAGATCCACTCTATACCTCAGCAAGATGCAAGGGTTGCTATCGTCCTCCTCCTCCGCCTCCTCGCCTTCTGGGCCGCGAACTTGACCAAACACAGCCCTGCGATCGTCCTCCTCCTCCTCCTCCTCCTCCTCCGCCTCCTCGCCTTCATCCCAATCAGGGTCCTCCGATATTGCGGGAGCTCAGGCCGCAAAAAGGAAGAGCTGTACTGCCATAAAACCTGAACCTCAACCTGCCTTCTCAAATATGCTCCCCGGAACCTGTCCCATCTCCTCGTCGCCATAGCCCACATAGCCCGGGTCTTGAGCGTGAGCTTCGAAGTAAGCGTCGACTTCAAGAAGCAAACACAGGCATCGGTTGATGGGAAGCATGTTTAGATACGTACCAAAGTCTACCTCGGAGTAGAGGTCCCCCTCGTGCACCGTCTGGAGTTTCTTTGTGACGGGATCCAGCACTTGAAGGCCGCGAGGACCAAGAATGTAAACCTTGTCATCAGCCACACAAAGGCAACACGAGTCCTGCATCACCCTCACGACTGACTTATCTTTGGCTGTGGTGTCGTATATGAGCATTTTGTTGCCGAACAGCAGCATGCAGATGTTCGACTTTGCCACGCAGAGCTGGTCCGACTTCGGTGCTTCCCGGCATTCATGGATCTTTTCGATCTCTCCGTCGCCATCTGCCAAAGATGCGCCGCTACCCATCGCAAGGATATAGATCTGACTACGGCGAATGTCGGGCCTCCTGCTAGAACCAAGGACTCCCCCGACTCATGCTCATCACAGTAGTCTAGTCTACCAACCTGCCAATCACAACAAGAACGTAACAATCACAACGTCACCAGCGGCATCCCGCCTGGGTCTGGCGGGAGGAAGCATCGTGCACACAGGGGTCGACCTGGTTAAGAGGGTTGAAGGGTCTTCATGTATTTAGGGTCAAGGGATTGTAGGGGTTCTCGCTGGGTTTGCAGTCTGGGGCTGAGGTTTCAGGGTTTAGGGTTCGCCAGGTTGCGCAGGGTTTGCAGGGAAGACTGCTAACCCGTATAGACTAGCAGCCTATATTCAACCTTCTACTCAGTAGGTGATGAGTTTTAAAGGAGTACATTTGTCGGCGGGGCATATTCAGCAAGAACGTTCGCACAGTAACGAGAAGAATAGAGGTGATCGTCAATACCTGCGTGACAAAAGCAGCAAACAATCAATAGAAACAATTACAATATTGCCAAAAGCCAAGCAGTGCTAGAATAATGGTTTAATCCCCCATGTTAAAGGCTCCTCAGCCATGACGAAAGAAATGCCAGCAACGCAAGGTTATTGTTTCGTGTGTTGCCGTTCGAGGTGGTCAGGTTCGTTCAAGGTGTTAGGATTAGCGCTTAGGGCATGGAGCCCTCCGTTTCTTCTCGCAGCCGTGTTCATGTCAAACATCAAGACCTCAAATCATGTAACCTAACCGCTAAACACTCAATCCTTAACCCGCCACACTCAGCCCCAAAACCCTTATTATAGAATCGTTCCCGTTGATCCCGTAAAGATCTCTTATGAACGCTAAGCCCGGAGAACAGACTCTAGATCCTAACCTCCTAACCCCCATTAGAGCACCCTCAAATTAGAGCACCCTTAAGGAAACCCTGTTCAGGACCCTTAGAAGAACCAGAGCCGAAAATAACCCAAGCCCAACGTCTTACGCCCAAAACTTTTACAAATGCCCTCCACCCTGAGCCGTAAACCCGGAGAGCCCCTTTCCTCCCGAGCACGCCCAAAGGCGCCTGCGGTGTAGTGGCGCCGGTGGCCAGTTCCCGGGAACGCTGGAGCTGCCTTTCCCTGATGCGTAGGGTTGAGGGCTGAGTGGGTTTACGTTTAGGGTATATGGTTTGGGATTTTTTGAAGGTGGTAATTGTCGTAGTCATAGTAGTCGTCGTCGTCGTATCAGTAGTAACAACATGCAACATGACGAACATAGCAGCAAGCTTAATGATAATTTTCGTTTTAACTGTAGTAGAAGCAGGCGGAGGCTTAAGGGTGTAGGCTGTCACTCCTGCGGCGTGGCCGGTGATGGTTGAAGAATTTTAAATTTAAACCATCCATGATTTCATCATCATAACATCATACTCATGATCATACATTGAATCTGAATCCTGAACCCAAACCCATGAGCCAGCAAGCGCTGCGCCAACGACGTGATAGCCAAAATCTTACAAAGGTGCAGATGCCCCTTTTGCTCGACGCGCGAACTTCGCACTGTTGGGCATCCCACCCCATAAGCCGGTGCCGGTGCCCGGGTGCGCACTTCTGCGGTCACTGCCCGGTCGGGCGGCTGCCGGCCTTCTAATCGATCAGGGTCGCAGACGGAAGTTCAAAGGGTGTCGAGGGTGGGAGCTCAAAACAGCGTTTGCGCCGAAAGCTGTCGGTCGACCGCTGGCGCTTGTTCCTACTCGCACACGTGCGCTACACAACAAGCGCTACGCTAACGACGTGTTAGCCAAAACCCTACAAAGGTGCAGGTGCCCATTTTGGTCGAAGCGTGAACTGCGCCTGGCGGGACATGCCGCCCCCTAAACCGTGCCAGTACCTCGGTGCGCACTTCTGCGTCCGCCCGGTCCCACAAGGCGCCGGCACTTTCTTCCACAACGCCAAATCCAAAAGCCTCTCAGCCGCTCGGTGTGGCAGGCGAAGCGATGTCGTCGGCCACCTCGCTAACGATCATCATGACCTCGTCCATGGGGCCCGGACTCGGGTCCAGCCCTCAGCCTCGGCCCGAAGTCGGGGCTCCATGCCCGATTAGAGGCGAGGCCTGCAGAGGCCGCCAGTATGCCGTTCAATGCCGGGTCCTTGCCGTATCCCTCCATCAGGGCGAACTGGCCCGCCACGTGATGAGGGGAAGGACCTGGGCCATGATCTCCTGTCGCCGACATGGTCCTGCCAAGTCGGGGTCGATGGGGGCACTTCCATCTCCAAGTCGACGCACGGCGGGACGTCATCCACGACCTCTCCAAGAAGTGGGCGAAACGCGTCGATCTCGTTGCCCGCCGTGATCGGAACGCCCTGCTCTGCGAGCTGGCGCATGAGAAAGCACATCAACCGATTGTAGAACTGTCCGCCGGGACACCACGGCCCTGGGCGGAAAGGGCCCCGGCGAGCCAGGCGCATCGTCGGAGCAGCTGATGCTCGGCGAACTGCTGCCCTCCGACATGGCCGGCGTCTCGGTGGCTGTTGGCGGCGAGGGCCGCGCTATCGACCAAAGGTGGCCTCGTCGAGAGCAAGGGTTCTCCCCAATCCCGCCAGAGGCGGGACCATCGCCGGAGGTGCCGGCGACTAGATGACCCGGTCCAGCCCGGCCGCCGCCATGAAGTCGGCCTCCAAGTCGCAGGGGGCCGCGGCAGAAGCGGCGAGTCCAGAAATGACCAGACGATGAGTGGCGAAAGGCGCTAGGGTGCAACTCAACAACAGCGCTCGAGCCGAAAGCTGTCGGTCGAACGCTGGCACTTGTTAGTACTCGCACGCGTGCGCTACGCAACAAACGAAACACTACAATGGCAGAGGCCGGTGCCTCTGCTCTTTGGGTACCAGGAAGTCACCTTGGTTTGGGGTCTTTGGCTTTCAAGCTTGCAGGTTTCAAGCATAGGTTAAGGGATGTAAAGGGATGTTTAGGGTTCAGAGTCTTCCGAGCAGGCCGTGCAAGTCATCCTGATGCGCCCGGCCCATCTCACCATTTATGCGGGGTAGCGGCAGTCGAGGGGCAGTTGTCGATTTACGAGTTTCTGAGCGGAGTCCTAGAGTAGCTACCGCTTCTGATGCAGGACTGGAGAACCGCATTTAGGATTGGGCCCACGACCTCCAACACCTTGAGTGAGCCTCCACCAGGTATGGCGAGAAGGATCCTACATTCAGCGGCGCATGGGATAGCACTCAAGACCAAGCTCGCCTCGGAAACACCCCTGAATTATCCGAAACACCTCTTAATTATCCGGAAGGAGAGCGGCTAAAGGCCGGACAAGGCCTGTGCTTCCCTGTTGCCAAACCTCCCACCAAGTGCTGACGAGAAGCAGACAGTCAGCTGGTCCTTCTCGTTGTACATCATCCTTGCTCGACAGATTGCTTGGGCCCGCGTGCCAGCCACATCCAAACCCGAACTATGCCGCCCAGTACGCTACACTGTAAGCTACAGACCCGAAGCCTCAAACCCTCAGCAAAATAGCGAACTGAATCGAACACAGCTCCCCCGACCCCCCACCCCCGCCCCCCGGTTCAAAAGCCCGAAAAACCCTGCTCGGAACCCTCAATCTGGAACCATACTTCGTGGGGTCCGACCCCTGAGCCAGACAGGAGCTCTTGAACTGCTCGGGCTTGGAGCTGCCCAAGCTTCCCAGGGTAAGCTGAGGCTTAGGGCCTAAGAGGTGTGGGGGGGGGTCCACACGGTCAGACCTCACCCGTTTTGGGGGGTTCGGATTAGTGAGGCTTGCGGGGTGTAGGATCTGGGATTCTCTTGGGCCTGGAGCTTGGAAGCTTTAGCGGGGCCCATGTCCCGTGCTCTCCTCGTTTCAGCTTTGCATCTTAAGTGTGCTACAGATACAGGGTTTAGTTAGGGTTTAGGGTTTAGGGATACAGTCCGGCTTCAATCCCAGCTCTTCAACCCTGAAGGCTGGAAGCTACGAGCCCTTGAGAGCAGAAACTGTTTGCAGCTTGGGTCGCGTGGTGAGATTCAGCAGCCGATGGAACAGAAACATGGCTCCGATCTCTTTCTTGGCTTGGCTTTGGCCACTTCCATAGAACCATGAGGTCTGTGGCTTCAGGATCGAGACTTCAGGGCCCAAGGTCTTGCAGTTGAGGGTTTTTTGGGTTAAGGAGGTCTACTGCAAGATCGGAAGGCTGAGTATCTGGAGATCCTATCGTAGCAGCAAGAGTTGCTGACGCCTCTGCGCGTCTGTGTGCTTCGACAATGAGGCATGCGCCGCCTCACAGCTCTTAGAAGCCAGGTGAGAAGCAGAAGGACAAAGTCTCTGCACGCGCCCCTCCATTGAGGAGGGTTTTAGGGTGTAGGGGTTTAGGGTTTGGGGGTTTAGGGTTTTAGGGTTTAGGGCTTTAGGGCTTTAGGGGTTTAGGAGTTTAGGGTTTGGGTTGAGGGTTTTAGGGTTTAGGGAGCAGTTCATGACATCTTTTTTTTCCTGCATTTGACGGGGGTAGAGTGGGCTCTGTCGGGTCATGGGCTCAAAAAGTTCAAGCGCTTAAATTAGCCCCTAAACCCCTAAACCACCCAACCCTAAACCCAGAGGTTAGGCCCCCGAGCCCTAAGGGGTGGGGGGTTTAGGGCTTTCCGCTCCCAGATCAAACTCAAGCATTCTACGCAAAGAAGGGTCTTCAATGCTAGCATCCGCATGAAAAACAACCCAAATACACACCCACCATGTTTCGCAAAGGAGCCCGACTTGTGCCAACGGGCGAATCGTGTCTCGTCAAAGCCCCTATCCGCCTGAACTACCCCATCCTAGCACTGTCCACGCTACATGTCCAGAGAAGCCCTGCAAGACCCGTGGCAGGCCTGAGAGTCTCGACCCTAAACCCCAAAACCCCAAATCAGGGCTCGTGGACGGAGGCTCTCTTTTGATCCACCGCATGGAGAGCATGAGCTTCGGAGACTTCGGGTCTCGAAAACACATCCAAATAGTAGGATCCTCATTCAAAACCCCACCCAAAAAAAGAAATGCCTCGAAAGTGCACCTAAACAGTAGTATCCTCCTTTATAGCCCCACCCAAAGAAGAAAAGAGTGCACCGAATGTCCTGAACCCCCCCCCCCACTGCTGTTCACAGTGACCTCAATTGGAAGATGAGGAAAAAACAGGAACCCAGAGGCTCCAAAACCCCTCAATTAAGGAATATACCTTAAACTATAGTATAGGAACCCTACTATGATTTAAGGCATACTCAGCATACTCCTTACTTTCGCGGTTTTGGGTGTCTCTGGGAAGATGGTCCAGATTGCAGCAGGCTGCAGCAGGACCTTGTAAACTCCCTGGGCCCTGGATTCGTAGGCAGCTGGGTGTGCCCTAGACCCTAGACCCATTCCCGAACTCCTAAAAACCGTATCGGGCCATCCAGCACGGGCCGCCCAGAGCCGGGTCGCCTACTTGCAAGATCCGAGGACTTGGTAGGTACGCTGTAGCTGCGGCGATAAGTGCTTATCAGAACGACTCAGGTTCAGAAGACCCTGCTTATAGCTACCCATGCACCTTCAAGTATGGGCCACGGTCCTGCCGTTTAGTCTCTTCAAGATGTCTTAAAGACTTCCGCGCCGCGCAACTTGCGACGCAAACAGGAAGTCGAAAGTCGGTGAAAGCCACGAAAAGTTATCGGCAATTAAAAACATGCAAAGATGCAACGGGGATGGTAATGTCTCAAGCAGCCTGTCCAGGCGACAGTACATGTAAACCTTTGCCAGCGAACCGCTTTGAGACGTGCCCACTCCGCATTCCAGTATTTTCAAAAATGCAGCCTGGAGAACACACTCACCAAGCCGGACAACAGTCCCGCAAAGACAAACATCTGCTTCATGAACAGCTCCTGGCACCAGCCCTAAACCCTAAAGCCCTATATACACCCTAAATCCCCACAACCCAAAACAATAACCACGGAACAGGGTTTGGGACGTTAGGCCTCAAAGCAGTTGAAGAAGTCTCCAAGCAACAAGTGGCTCATAAACTCAGAGCTTGGGCCTGCTCAACACTCACCGCTGTAGGATTTGTTTAGAGCATCAAAGCTCGGCTATAAGAGGTTCAGGGTTTAGGGACCACTAGAAAGCTACCACAACGGTCGCAACGGCTAGCGTCCGGATTACTAGCATGGCTTCGGGCCTTCAGGGCTCTCTCGGGCTGCTGGTCAACAACAAACCCCCGAACTCCCTGGCTCCTGCGTCAGCTTCACATCCTTTACCGCGAAGCCGGCAGAGCTGTCCTTATGGACAGCAATTCGATCTTTATCCCGACTTAGGACTTGGGGCCCTAAAGTTTTAGTATAGGGGCCTGAAAACTAGACTAGGATTTGAGGATTTGTTCTACTCTCATTATAATGTGCAGCTTGAGGAATAGCAAGGTTACCTTCCTACCTGGTAGCAAGGTAATTGTTCAGACTCCTAGGCTAGGGGTTCAAGGTATAGGGTGTCGGGGTATGAGGTTCAAGGTCCTCTCACTTAGCGAAGCCACCAAGAGCTGCCGCCTCGTCTAGTCAGGTCATGCACTGACGGAGGCGATCTACATTTAGCCGTACCCAAACCCCTAAACACCGAGTGTGCAAACGCCCTCGTAGGTTGCTTTCTGCACGAGCGTTGCAGCTGCCAAATGAATCTTTGCACTTGGCTTCAGTTATGTATCGCACTTTTTTTGTACGGGTTTGCACAGATTCTACGCAGAGGGCTCTGGGCAGTGGCATCAACGTGGAGGGGATGCTGAAGCCCTAGTCGGAATGTCTAAGGTTCAAAGCATCTGTAGGGGCTAGGGCCCTGCTATGGCTACGGCTTGCAATCTGGGAGCCGCGATGAAGGTGACAAGGTACTGTCGGTCCAGGTCTACCTCATGCGGTGTGCAGAACGCGGACGGGAAACCCAAACCCCGCAAATCCCCCCTGGCAACGAAGAAAGAAACCCTGAAGACAAGGATTGTGAGCTGTGGTTTCAAGCACAGGGCTGCTTCCGACCTACATATGGGTAGTTCTCTAAACTAGGGTCCCTTTTAGGGTCCTTTTTATACGGGTGCCGTACAATATTGGGGACCTAAAAAGGACCCTAATTTCGAGAACTACCCATATTCCCTTTTAAGCACCTTTGGGCAGCTGAAGTTGCCGAGTCTGGAGGTCGGGACTGAACATGATGGACCCCAAAATCCCAAGCTAGAGCTTCAAAACCCCCAACAAAACACCATCGAGTTTAGGGTTCACGGTATAGGATTCAGGGTTTAGGGTTTAGGGTTTAGGGTTTAGGGTTTGGGGAGGTCATAACCCCTTCAAGTCCCAAAGCCCAAGCCCCAAATCCTTAGCCGCTCCTCGGTCGCTACACCCCTGAACTCCTCAAGCGCACAGCTGCTGTAAGGGCCTAAATACTATTCTGGGGGGCTCCTTGTTATAATTGTAGCAGAATAAGCCCCAAAAAACCCTATTCTGATTATTTTGGGGGTTCCTTGTCATAAGTATAGCATAAGAGGCCCCAAAAAACCCTATTCTGATTATAAAGGCCCCTAGCGTACCCGTGCATTCAAGGAGAGGCCAGGAACCCGAACGAGCAGCAAAGCCCCCGAAAACAGAGGCCCGCAGAAGCCCCCCGAGCCCGAAGCCATTAACCAGAGACGTAGACCCGCCCTAAACCCTAAACCCACAACCTCAAAACCCAACGGCCGAAATGCACGAATTCGGTGAGCATTCCTCCTGGCAGTTTTGGAATCTTCAGAAGCCTCAAATGCAAACTCGGACCCCCCCCCCATCTTCGTATTAGTCCAGGCTGCCTCCAGATTCGTTGGAATCTGGTTCACAAACGCTGGTATGGCCCGACACTTTTCGGTCAGGTCGGCCCCGTGCCTGTTGGCGAAGAAGAGGAGCTTACGGCTCTTTGGGCTTCGGAGGCTTTTGGTTCTGTCTTTTTGGGCTTTAGATAGGGCCTTGGGGGATGATGGGATTTCCAGTGCAATGTTTGAGGGTGTAGTCAAAGGTCTAGCGCAGTAAGCTTCTCAGGGCCCGAAGGGTTTGTTTGGGTGGGTTTACACCAGAAAATGTGTCGACTAGATGGAGAGAACTGATATGGGCAAGGCCACCCCTTAACCCTAAACCCTAAACCACCGCCCGGGCTAGGGCCGGGTAGACCCCCTGCAACCTTAGACGCCTTTCTAGAAGGGGCCTTACTGTCGGATCTCGACTTCGTAGGCTTTTGGGGGCTCGGAGCTCTTTCGGGACACGTTTCGAAGTATGCCACATTTTAGGGTTTAGGGTTTTTTTTCAGGGTTTAGGGTTTAGGGTTAATCGAGAACCGTGAACCTAAAAACCCTGGACCTGGAATGCGTCGCACAACTACGCTACACTCTATGATGAACCTCCAAACCTTGAACCGAACTCTCCAAACTCGCAATGTGCAAGGAACGGCTTTTGACAAAAGAGCTCATGACTGGTATCATAGGACTATTGAAGCTCCCACTGGAAGGTTCTGGGTCAGCTATACATTACTTCTCAGTGTTTACGATCTCTTTCCTCTTCGGGTAATTGAAAATGCGAGCGAGGGTTTCAAAACTTTGATGTTAAGAACAGGCTGTGTATTCCTTAGGGCATGCTTGAAGGCTCGTGGGCTGCTACAGCAAGACTCTTTTCAGCCCAACCGCGGCACACACAACCGTAAGATGGCTTGCTGTAACACTATGATGCCCGCTTATCACGAAAACACCCTCGTGAAGCCCTCCCTCGTCAACGCTGACCCTCCAAACGCCGATTCCCAAATCCTAGATTCCGAGCAAGCCGCATACACACGCGCATGCCGAGAAGGAAAAGCCAGACCAGCGGGAGGGATGCAAGGCTCTCCAACGCCGTGTGGAGGATGTGAGGGTACTGTCTGGGGCTTAGGGCTTTAAGGTTAGGAGGGCCTCATGGCTTTAGGGAGGAGAAAAGCAACTAGCACCCCTCTCTCCGGCCCTTCAAGAGGAGTCTGCCCGTGAGGGATCTGCATTCATAGATGGCGGGAGCCCTTTTGGGGGACTGTCACTAATGGTCATTAGACCACCCCTTTGCGACCTTCCGATCAGGTTTCAACAGTTTCACCAGCCCAACGAAACCCTAACCCTCATAACCCCCTCCCAAACCAAGAACCCCAAATCCCCAAACCCCCGGAAGAGTAGAGTTCCAACTAGCCCTGCAAAGTGCCGGTCCTGGCGAAAAACCCAAGTCACGCTGGTGGCTAGGAAATACCTCGGGCTTAGATTTTAGGATTTTAGGGTGTAGGTTGCTTTTGTGGGTTTAGATTGAAGGATTTTAGGGGGTAGGTTGCATTGCATGTACATGCATAAACTTGTGTATGTACAGATGCATAAGCACATACACATACATATACATACACATATACATATACCAGCTATAGACATTTCCAGATATATCTATATATATATATATAGAGATAGATAGATAGATAGATAGATAGATAGATAGATAGATATATACACATATGTGTATATATATATATATATATTATAGTGTGTGTGTGTGTGCACACACTTACACACGTTTGGGTCCTTATGTGTTGAGACTGAAAGGACTTCGTAAGATTAGAGGTGCCTTCAAGTGTGAAAAAAAGGGGTCTGGGATGTCAGGGGCTCAGGATTCTTGACGCCTAGGGCTTAGGGTATAGGTTTTAGGGTTTAGTGTTTGGTGTTTGGGGTTTGGGGTTTAGGGCTTAGGGATCTTCTCAGGTTCTGAGATTTCTGTTCTCAGACCCCATCTTTCCGTGCGCCAAATCCCCACAAATGCCTCGATGTGCCCCCCGTCATCGGAGGAGATCACGAAAATACAAGCGTCTAAGAGGTCCAATCATCATACCATAACACTACGAATGAGATTGAGACTAGCAGTAGCATTTAACCAGAAACAGAAGAACAGTAAGCAGAACAAGCAGGCTAAGAGAACAACATGACTAGTGACTAGGAATCATGATCAGAAGAAGAAGAAAAAAGAAGCTTGGCTCGTGGGGCGAACGAGTCCATGAGCATGAGATGGAAACACGTTTAGGAAGCAACTCGGATGTTGCGGGCAAAATAGGCGCAGCATCACAAAACACAAGGAAGACGAGACCCAAAACCCTTAACACCATGTAGAAAGCAGGCAAGGCCAAGCGTCGCAGATAAGACCCTAAACCTTAAACCCCATTTCGAAAAAAAGACGAAGCCAAGCGTCACAAAACCCAGGGAGGACAAGATTTGCAGGGAAAGGAAGCTCGACGCGAGCTCTCGTGAGATGCACTTGAGCAGTGCCTCGGAGTGTAGTTGGGGAATCCTGTTTGGGGCTTCGGGTTTACGACTTACTGGGATGGATGGATGGATTTAGGGCTTAGGGTTTAGGGCATAGGGGCAAAGGGTTTGTAGGCCCTCGGAGTTTGGGGAAAGGTCGACTTCTTCGACGTGCGGATCCTCCGGCCTTCGGGGTTATGAGGCAGACGGTGTTGCTCAGTGTAAGGTTCCTTTAATGGTTCCGATAAGATCCTATAAGGCTACCATAGGGGCGACCCTGGTTTGGTGCTTAAGCTTTAGACTCATCCCCCGGCCGATGAAGGGACCACACAGCTGCATTTTTTTTGCTCCTGGCCACCCTACCCGGAACCCCTAAGCCCTAAACCCCTAAAACGGGCGATTCTGCGCGTCCCTGTACTCCGCTTTAGATGCCTTCGGGGTCTTATGGAACGAGGATCCAGACGGGGAGCATGACACTAAGGATCCTTTCTTCGCATCGACTTTTTAGAGAGCTTGGGGTCTCCACTTAGGGGTTTAGGGTTGAGGGTTTAGGGGTTTGGGGGTTTAGGGGTTTAGGGGTTTAGGGGTTTAGGGTTTAGGGGTTTAGGGTTTAGGGGTTTAGGGTTTAGGGTTTAGAGTTTAGAGTCTGGTGCC
>CAJNJA010007202.1:0-16318 GCA_905231915.1 Symbiodinium necroappetens
GTAGTAGTAGCAGCAGCAGGAGTAGTAGTAGTAGTAGTAGTAGTAGTAGGAGCAGCAACAGCGGGAGCAGACGCAGGAGCAGGGGCAGGAGCAGCAGGAGCAGCAGCAGCAGCAGCAGCAGCAGCAATGGCAGCATCCATAGTCCTGCTGATGGTCCCGAAGTGTTCCGAATATGTCAGGAACCTATAGTCATGCAAGCAGGTCCACAAAGCGTCGTAACTAGCGTTCCTCAACATGGAAGACGATAGGAGCCCACTGTAGCATATTCGATGTTGTTGAACCCTTAACCCCAAACCCTACACCTTTCCTAGAAACGATGAGATGTTCTCAGCTTCATGGTCCATGTTGCGAGGCTGGCGCTGCGATTCAGCGCTTTGATTTCCCTGGCGACGCTGGGGAGCAGCAGCGAGCAGCTGCAGGGCAGAGACAAGCAGGGTGATCCTTGGGGTTCTTGAAACCTTAAACCCTAAACCCCACTTGGAGGTTCATGGGTAGTTATAAGTGGGTTATAAGTCCCCTAATATGGGTTATAATTATAGTTATCCTACTTGTAACCCCACTTATAACTACCCATAGACCTCCAGGCAAGCCCCTAAACCCCAACCCTAAACCCGAAAGACCACCCCCATGGTACCAGAAAGAGCATTCGTTGTGGAGGTTTGGGATACAAGCTCCAGCGTGTACTGAAGGGGACCTCGGGGGTGATGGTTAAGGTTCAACTGTTAGGGGGATTCACCCTTGGGGTGATATAGCGGCTTTATGGACTATATAAGGGGTATTTAAGGGTTATATTAGGGTTTAGGGGTTTAGGGGTTTAGGGGCTTAGGGCTTTGGGTTTAGGGGCGATCAGCTGCAAAGGCAATCTGTCCAAGTCCGAAAATCCCGGGTTTAGGGTTCGGGGCCCAATTCCAGAAAGTTCAGGCTCGAAAGCATCCAGAAGCAAGAATATCGATTTGCAGGAAGCCCTTCCAGAACTCGAAACGCTAAACCTTAAATTTCTGCCCAGCAACCTATAAACCCTAAACCCCATAAACTTTATAAGCTCTAAACTCTAAAACTCCGCCCAGAAACCTATAAACCCTAATAAACCTTAAACCCTTATAAACCCTAAACCCTGAACCCTGACATTCCGCCCAGGCTGTTTGCCTGGTGGCCGACCGGGCCTCGAATGAGACAACGCTGAGGAGACACCCATGGAATCCGACCTTCGAATATTACGGTCCTTGAATGGGATCCTTTAAGGGTTCTATAAAGGGTACCATAATGAGGGTCATGCCCCAAAGCGCTCCTATAAGGATTCTAAAAGGGCTTTGGGGTTTAGGGCTTAAGAGTTTAGGACTTAGGGCTCCTATAATATAGGGATTCTGTTAGGGCTTTGGGGTTTGGGGCTGAAGGGTCCATGTACCCAAGTAGTATATACATTGGCCCTGAAGTATCTATATCCTTAGTTTAAGGAATCTGCTTTGAATCATCGTAGGGATCCTATTATGTATACTTTTCAGAGATTTCAGGGTTCCGGAATATGCCGTAAGATATAGCAGCATCCCTAGTAGTCTACGTTAAATCATATCTTGATCTGGTTTAAAGTATGTCCCTTAAGGGGTTAGAGTCATAGTAAGATTTCTCATATTATGGCTTAAGGTAGATTCCTTAATCCAGGGGTTTGAAAAGTCCGGGGAGCCCGACATTGCTGGTGCCAGTCCTGGTAATAAGCCTACTGTACTTTACCCTAAACCCTAAACTCTAAACCCTAAACCCTAAACCCTAGACTCTAAACCCTAAACCCTAAACCGTGTAAAATTAGCATGTCCGGAAGGCTCTAAAGATCAGTTATTCCGCGAGGAGGTCCAAGAACCCAGGACCTAAACCCTAAACCCTCCACCAAAGGAAGCCCCGTGCCGAGAGGAGCCTTCAACCCGAGCCCGAGACGGAGAATCCGCTCAGCTGGGCAGCAGACGTGCTCCTCGACAGTATAGGGTTTAGGGTTTATGGTTTAGGGTTTAGGGTTTTGATTTTAGGGTTTCGGGTTTAGTCTTCTCTGCTCGGGAATACCGTTCCCATGTTTAGTGTTTAGGGTTCCGAACCGCATATCCTTATTAGTTCTTCCTCACAGCGCTTTCGAGATTGCGTGGACTTCAAGGTTTTTTTTGCAAACTCAGCGTGTGTCTCTGTCTGTAGTCTCCATTGTAGTTCCGCTTTGATATTAGCAGTTTTATCTTGAGGATCCTGTAAGGTAACCCAGAAAAGGAATCACCCTTCTGTGTAGGCAGCGATGGGAAGGAAAGGCACCAGGTGTAGGGTTTAGGGCTCAGGGGTGTGCTGATATCCACGCTTCGCAAGGCTTAGATATGCGACCTTAGCAAGTCTGTGTGCACCGGCGTGTGGTTGGCACCAGCTCAATGTTTCAATCTCAGTAAACTCCCAGCACCGGCTTCTTGTGCAGCAAAGAACACTAGACCCCTGAACCCCGACACCGAAATCCTAAACCACAAAACCACAACCTTAAACCCAACACCCCGAAACCCTCGACCCTAAGCCCTAAGCCCCAAAACCGACAACTCCCCCACTCCCTGGAGGCTGAAGCCAATGATGGGCGGCTGACTGCAGCATTTGCTGCGCATACCTTGAGATCCCACTGTAACTTAAGGTATATTCCTTAATGCCTTAATCCTTATGGTAAGTGCCATTAGAGGAACCCTTGTAGATCCCTGTAAGGATCCCTGAGAGGTAGATTCCCTGAACCCGAAACCCTAAACCCCTAAACCCTACCCTAAGTTACTAACCCCTAAAACCCCAAACCCCTAAACCCTGAACCCCTAAACCCCTAAACCCTAAACCCCTAAGTTACTAACCCCTAAAACCCCAAACCCCTAAACCCCAAACCCCTAAACCCTAAACCCCTAAACCCCTAAACCCCTAAATTCCTAAACCCCTAAACCCAAAGCCCCTAAAACCCTGAGAGGCAGATCCCTTGAGTAAGGGATTTTGGAATCTCTGGTTCCCTTGCTGGGTTCTTGTTAGGATCCATAATAAGGAAACCCTAGTATTTACTATAGACCCCTATTATTTACTATAGATCCCTATTATTTACCATAGGTCCCTAAATTATGGTAACTTAAATAAAATCCCTTAACGAGAACCCCGCTTGTGCCTGCAGTGATTCGGCTTAAGGAGTCGGTCCTTGCCCCGAGGCGAAGAGTTCAGGGAGAGTCCCTGTAGGGCTCATAGGGGTTAGAGTTTAGGGTTTTAGGGTTTTAGGGTTTGGGGTCTAGGGTCTAGTTTAGGGTTTAGGGTTTTGGGGTTGGAGCGTTTAGTTCGTTTTGGTGTCAGGTGGTTTGGGGGCTTAACGGTTTAGGATGTTTGAGGCTAAGTTTGGGCGGTTAGGGTTTCACGCTTAGGTTAACAGAATCAGCAGAACGCAAGCGGTTGGAAGACACCCCAGTTCGAGGAGTGGTAGATGCACCTCGTGGTGCTGCATGATGCCGAAGCCATTTCTCCCGTAAACCCCAAACCCTAAACCCTAAGCCCCAAACCCTAAACCCTGAACCGCAGCGCCAGCCGCAAAAATGCGCGTCGGGGTCGGCCCTCGCTGGAGTTTAGGCTTTGGGCTTTAGCCTGGCTGAGTAGCCCCTTTTTGGCGGTTGCCAGGTTTAGGGTTTGGGGCCCAGCGCTGGCGGCAAGTGTCCAGCAGCATGCATACGCTAGGCAAGGAATGTACTTCGTATGCACCGACTTTCCACTTGGAGGTTTAATAATAGCTACCGTACTTATAGCCCCACTTCTGCTGCTTGGCGCTGCTATTGCTGCTGCTGCTCTGCCTGGTGATCCGTGATCGCTTTTGCAACGCTTCTCATCGCCCTAGTCGCCTTCCGAGTCCGCTATAGATACGCTTCCACCCATAGGCTCCTTAGTAGTTCCTTTTTGGGGTTACCTTATAGGATCCTAAATATAAGCCACAAAAAGGAACTACTTAGGAGCCTCTGGGTATCATTCGCCGCCGCTTGCATTGCTCTGGGTCTGCACCGCCTTGAGATGTAAGGCGTGGTGTGGCGACGTGTCGCGACGAACACGGGGTAGGTCTGCATGGTTTGTTGTTTTTCTCGCTTGTGGGTTACTGCCACTGCTCCTGTGGTGTCTTGTGCGCTAGCTAATTCGGACACTTGTTCAGGAGCGTGTGCATGCGTGTATGTATAGATCATATATCCCTGGGCTAACCGCACTTCTTACTACCCATGAACCTCCAAGTAGACCCAAGGTAGTTACTACCCTACTTTAAACCCTAAGCCCTAAACCCTAAGCCCTAAACCCCAAGCCCTAAACTTGTAACCCCAAGATGCAGAGGAGTGGACACTGGGCTGCAGCTTGTCGCTCACTCGGGAAATCGCTGGGCCCCTCAGCTTCTGAGGTGGCTTCAAGTATCTGGGTTGTTGGGCAGGGATAAAGGGTTCAGGGCTTGTAGGGTTTCGGGTTTAGAGCATTTCTAGAAATTTAAGCTGCAGATAGGTTTGATGTTGTTGTTTTTTGGGGCTCTCGGGCCCGTCAGCTTAGCAAAGTAGGGTTTGCAGGTGTTTGCGAAATGATTTTGCAGGTTGCTGCCAGGGCGTCGTGGAAACGCTGGGATTTCTACAGCTCTGCGTTCGAATTGAACGGGAAACTCTGTAACGAGCTGAAAAAGAGGCCCTAATCCCTGAACCCTAAACCCGAGACCCGGGGGCCCGGGGGTAACGTTGAGGGTTTCTTATGCTTGCTTAGGCTTACTTACTACTCTCAGGGTCCGGGTACCCAAGTAGTATACACCTTGGCCTTAAAGTCCCTCTATGGGTACTCTGGGGCAAGAGTATATACTATTTGGGTACATGGACCCTTAGTGTTTTTGCATGCATCAAGCGTAACCTTCCCAAAAGAAGAAGCACCTGCAACAAGCCGCGGGTCAAGGGGAACAAAACCTGCACCCCAACACCCGAAGTAAGGCTGCTAACTCCCTAAACCCAAAAACCCTAAACCCCTAACCCCTAAACCTAAAGCCTAAAGCCCTAAACCCCTAAACCCCTAAACCCTAAACCCTGAAACCCTAAAGCCCTAAAGCCCTACACCCCTAAGCCTCCATCCCAACCCCGCGAACTTGAAAGCGCCTCTGGACCGAAGTCCTCGCGATGAGAGCACCGCCGCGTTGTGCGCAGGTTGACATCGAGTTCAGGTCTATCGAAGTGGAGGCGAAAAGCCTTGAGGTTGTTTTAGATTCTGAGATTTGGGACTTCGAGCACTGTGTAGGCTCGGCCTCAGAGTTTAAGGCTAAGGTTTGTTAGGTTTTCTGTGTTTCAAGGCATTGTGGTCTTAGTTTGTTGTGGTTCAGGTCATGCCTTGATTTCAGGGAATGAGGAGTATGTTGGGCCCTAAACGGCTGAGGTTTTGCAAAGCACCTAGAAACAGGTTGCATGACGGCGCCGATTACTGAGGATGGCTAAGCGGTTAAGGCATCCCTGTGAGTCCAGAGACCCACCTACTCGAGGGTGAAGTGTCCTAGCAGTGGGGGCCTATAACCTACTAAGACTATGGCGGCTACCGCAACAACAATGGCAACAATGATGCCAGACGACGACAACTATCACGACTGTTCTTCCCTTCGGTCTGTGGCTAGATGTAGGGTTTGTATAGCAACATGCCTTAGCGTGCTAGGTCCAAGAGCGGTGAATCGAAGTCAGGCTTCCTTGTGATGAAGTATGGACGACAGCAGAAGACTTCAGAGCTCAGACTCATGTATCAGGTGTCTAAGTACCAACACAGTTTATATTCCTCCGGCCGAAACTTTACTACCTTGCTACTGAGACTCTTTGAAACCACCTATAGATTACCAAGCCCCATAAACGCCCTGCTTAAACCCCTCGGGAGCATCCCATAAGCCCAGAAATAGAAACGGCGCTCTACTTATTATTTGTCAGTAGTAATCGCAACATGACATTTACCACTTTCATGTCTACATATTGCTCCGATTCCCGTTATCACGTTGTGGAGTCTTTTCATAGTAGTAGTTATGAGTACGACTACCATTACTAGTTATCATGATCTTTCAAACTAAATGATTGCTATAAGCCTCACCAAGATTCACCGAGGCTCCCACTCGGCCGAAGTTGCGTGCATCAATGATTTAGGGAGGGTGAGGGTTTAGGGCTCAGGGCTAGGGGCTGCGGACTTCCTGCAGAGGATGCCGCTTTGCGGCATCTTGTGCCCTCATGCAAAGGATGAGTGATGGCACTCTGAACCATAATATAGAAGCCTTTAAGTTGCCCATGGTATTCTTTCGGGTTCCTCTATATCAAACCATGATAATACACCCCAAAACCATGTTGAAATGATTAAGGCCCCTAGTTTACTGGCGTTGAAGCAGACTTCGAAGCATCATGGCTGCTCATTCCGCTCGCCCCGAATGCTCTTCGGATCTAAATTTCGTTTCCTGCCACACAGCTGGTACTAAGAGCCTCTTTTCTCGAGGGTTTAGGGTGTAGGGTTTGGTAATTTAGGGTTTAGGGTTTAGGGTTTAGGGTTCTACACCCGAAGCTCGGACTTTTCCGGATCCTGCTTTTCCGAAGCTTCAGTACTATACAGACATAGATGATAGACAGATGCACTTCAAAATTGTTCAACCTCTTCCACCTCCAGAGATGTTCACACCAGTCGTGCATGTGCAGGTAGAACTGCGTGGCGCCCAGTGGACAGGTTTCTGCTGGACGACTTTTAGGGTTTAGGGTTAAGGCTTAGGGTTTAAGGTTTAGGGTTTAGGGCTAAGGTTTAGGGTTTAGGGCTTAGGGTCTAGAGTCTAGGGTTTAGGGTTTAGGGTTTAGGGTTAGGGTTTAGGGTTCAGGGTTTAGGGTTTAGAGACGACTGGACGATATCTTGTTCACACGCGGTTGTTGAACTGAGACTTCTTTTCGAACGCTGCATCCTGAAGGTGCGAAGCGACAAAGGACATGTCTCGGAGAGAGCCGCCTCTGAATTCTACACCCATAGTCAGAACAAAACTAAAGCCGAAACCTTAAGCTTCGACCGAGTTATTCGGCTCAAAAGCTTTCAACCCTGAAATCTGAAACTCGGACTCCCGAAGCCCGCTGTAGAGTAAGCAAAGTGCCTTCCACAAAAAATGGATCTCAAGAGCAACCACTGGGATCCTTATTATAATTGTTCATTGTATTAAGGCACCTACATTATAGTACTGCGTATACTTCCCCAAACCCTACACCTCTAGAACCTAAACCCTTTTCCTCGGGACTTGCGTGCGAATTTGCCTGGCGCAGTGGCGACGGTGGCCATCCAAAAGCCTAAATTCTGTTTTCCCTAAACCCAAGCCTCTAAACCCTAAACCCTAAACCCAAACCTCTAAACCCTAAACCGTTCCGATGGTACCTCGGTGACGCCTAGTAAAGCGTTGGAATCCCGACCCCGCTGACCCCCGCATCCTGAGGTCTACGGAATAGTTTAGGGTTCAGGGTTCAGGGTCATTTAGGGTTTAGGGTTATTTAGGGTTCAGGGTTTAGGAACCAAATCACTGTCCATGTACCCAAATAGCAAAATAGCCATACAGGGACTACCTTAAGGCCAAAGTGAATACTATTTGGGTACATGGATCCTTAGGGTAATTAGTAGAATGTCCCCCACAGCCTTTCTAATTATGAAGGCCCCAATATTATATGGAGATCAAGCTTCGGCTGCTGACAAGCGATACCGTGGCGCTGCCTAGGTGGGAAGTCGGTGGCACCAAAGCCTACTCTTGTGCCAGCCTCGGAAGATAGAAGATTGGGTAAAGGGTTTAGGGTTTAAGGGTTTAAGATTTAGGGTTTAGGGCTTAGGGTTTAGGTTTAGGTTTCAGAAGATTGGGGTTACGGTTCAGGGTTTAGGGCTTAGAAGATTGGGTTTAGGGTTTAGGGTAGAGGACCTGAACCAAACGGTAAAGTTTAATCGGAAGTCGGAAGCTCAGCGCAATGCTCTTTGTTTGAATCATTCCTCCCTGCAGCAGTTACAGTGGGATCGCCGTTAGCATGTTTGCTTGTTACTTGGGAGAAGTTGATGATAAATGTTGAGCAGTTTTTTTTTCCGGCTGATTTTTTCGCAGAAGTTGGCACCTTGACGCGTAGTGTCTAGTAATGGCGTTGTAAGAAGAGCCAGTCATGCGCGGACCCCTGACCGACATGCAATTTCGACAAGGCATCGACCGGCAACCTTAATCTACAGCCTAAGCCCAAGACCTACTACTGGTATGAATAGGTAGTCAAAGTATGTGCCAGGCTTCAAGATCATATTTAAAGTATGCTAGATTCCAAAGCCCAGAGTATCTAGACCCTACAAAAATCTTCTAAATGCCCGCCCACAACACAAACAACATCTTAATCGAAGCCCTAAACCCTAAATTTTAAGCCCTACACCCCCACTTCAAGGCCTTCAGAGTTTCGCAGAGGTGCCCGACCTGTCTTTTACGACTCCTTCGATGCAGTGGGGCACCTAGCGCTGTGCCTGTTTTCAAGGATTTGGGGGTTTAGGGTGTAGGGTTTGGGGTTTAGTGGTAGTTTGGCGTGCTTTAAATTTCCCACCTGCTTCAAGAAGGGTTTACTTCATGTACGGGAGCTGAAGCTGCAACCCAGATTTTAACTATGTTATGTAGGGCATATTCGGCGCGCAGCCGACACCCCAGATGCTAGAATCTGTCTTGTGGCGACAAAATGTGACCCAAGGGTCCTTAACCTCCATGTGTGGGGCCTCGACGATAACCCTAAACGCTAAACCCTAGACCCTAAAGCACATGAGGCTCTCCGCCTTTCTTGGGCTGTGAGGATTTCTTATCGAGCTTCCGCGGACTAGCGACGAAGGTTGTATGACTTTAGAACTCTGTGGGTTTAGGGTTTTGAGTCTTGAGATCTTTCTTGGGGTTTGAGCTTTGGGGTATTCCGTCGAAGCATTGCGTGTAGGCGGCTTGCGGTTGAGGATACACTTTAAGGCTCAGGGTCATGCAGTTCGAAGTTTTCCGAGTTGTGGTTTGCACAGGCCGTGTGGTGAAAGGTTTCACCGACCCCTTCACTCTCAAGGTATGTTGGCGGCTTCGTGAAAGCCTCGAAATGCCACAATGTCATACAAGCACTCAACCCCAGAACGTTGAAACGCAAACGCCTGAACGGTTTGTGCGAAGGTTGTTCTGGTCTACGACGTCTCCAACATGAAGCCGGGGCCTTCCAGCAAAGGTGATTTGTTGGTGTTTGGGTGTCTATTATACCGGTCACGACGTTTCAAGTATTCAGGTATCGAGGCGTTCTTCGATTCGAGTATCACCTTGACTTGATTCAAAAGGTTGAAAAGAGAAGCTCCAGTGGAAAGAACATTGATTCTTCCCCAGCCGCTATGGTGGAATTCCTACTCTCAAAGGGAGGGGCTAGCTTACTGGATTCACCCGTGCGTGCGCGGCTTCCCGCTGCCGCATTTTTCAGCCGAACCTGCATTTCTTCCTGCAGGGCTCGCCGAACTCAATGTGAAATCCGACGATGCTTTGGTGGTGGTCGCGTGTTTGTTGCATCGTGGTCCCTTCCGCCACAGTCTTGCACATGGTGTGTATATTTGGTGTGTTCTGGGACCTACATCGTACTCTAGACACCGTGCTCATGGCCTTGAAACCAGTCGAAGTCTCGAAAATCGTGGTAGAGCCGGGAAGGACACGTTACTGTAGGTTTTTGTGCTGCGCCCGCCTGGAAGCTATTCTATGCGCATATACGCAAACAGCTTTTCTCCTAAAGTCAAGTGACGATTAGAATCTAGCTGTAAGTACCCATGAACCTCACAACCTCACAGCACGGTGGAGGATGTGAAAGGTTGAAAGTCGTGATGCTTCGGCTTCCTTGCCGAGCAGCTTGTTGCGACTGCCGTCGGCGAAGTCGAGATATGCCCGCCGTCATGCACGGTTCTGTTAAGAGTTCAAGCCCTCACATCGCAAAGACATGATGCCAGGTAGTGGGCAGAACGGCCCCCGGAGTGTGCCAAAAGATCCTAGCTCGGTTAAATCCGGATCCTAAACCCGAAACCCTAGGCCCTAAACCCTATCCTTGCAAGCGTGCCGCCGGAAACGGGATAACCGAGACATCTCCCTGGACTCCCCGAACCCTATAGAGGCCCTAGACTCCTATAGACCCTAAACTCTTTAACCCTCAACTCTAAAGCCTAAACTCTGTATACCCTAAACCCTTTACCCTAAGCTCATCAGCCTAAACCCTAAACCCAGAGCTCTTTAGCCACGTCTGTGCCTTGTTTCTTCTTGCACTTTCGGAAGTTCTGGGCCATAGCTCCTGGCTCTCCTGGACTTTGAATTTGGCGATTTCTCTCTCTCTCTCTCTCTCTCTCTCTCTCTCTCTCTCTCTGGTGCCCTGTATGCATAAGGTGTGTGTGTATGTGTATATAATATATAAATATACATATAAATATAAATATAAATATAAATATATATATATATATATATTGAGTATCTGTTCGTTGAATTTTATATACTCATCCGTTATATACATGCATGTGCAATGTATGTACAAATAACACATGTTTCTAATGCCTCTCTCTCCGTCCCTCTCCCCCTCTCTGCAATTGTAGAACCCACAGCCCTAGGGACAGGGTTTGACAAAGGTCCTACCACGGCCTCGTTGCTTGGCTATTTGAGCTCTGCTCCTCTGCGTGGACCTTAGTTCAAGGTCATCCGGGTTCATTTTTGTTACAATCCCCACGCCTTCCAATATCCCTCAATTAAGGAATACACCTTAAAGTGTCATAGCATCCCGAATACGATTTCAATTCTCCTGATAGTGTGGTCTGGAGTCGCGTACCTTTGAACAACGAACCGCCGATGCTGCTTCTCGCCAGTGTGACGTTTTAGGCCTTGCAGGGTTTAGTGTTTAGGGGTTTAGGGCTTAGGGTTTGGCGCATCCACACTGACCGTATCATCACAGATCCAGAAGAAGTTTTTACAGGTCATACCGGTTGTGTGTGTGTGTGTGTGAGTGCAACTCTGTTCCAAATGACATAGGCAGCTCTAGTGCTCAAAAGCAGGGGGCCGCACGTGCGGCCTACCATCGGAGCTGCAGCCAACCAAAAACCCCCGATGGTAGGTGTGAAAACGCACCTGCTGAGCAAGTGATCGGAACGAGTGATAGCCTTGGTGATGTGTGGGTAACAATCTAAATCTAGCACAAACAGCATCCATGTAAGCAAGGATGACTGGTCTGCAAGCGTGTGTGTGTGTGCCGTGGTTTGGGTCGGTAGGTGTAGGGTGACTGCAAGCCCTGTTCCTGCTCCCGGGAATGCCTAACAACTCTACCTATATTATCCATTGCAATTGCTTTTTGTGGTTTAACCAGCTGTATGTCTAGGATCCTTTAAGGTAACCCAAAAAAGTGTAACTAAATTTATGTCTAGGATCCTTTAATGAATTACAATGGAACCTGTGCGAACGGTCTGGGGGATGGGTGCGGTTCAAGTGACTTGCCTTCTTTTTTTTCTCCGGGTTTAGGGCTTAGGGTTTAAGGGCTTAGGGCTTAAGGGTTTAAGGGCTTAGGGTTTCGGTTTAAGGATTTAGAGTTTAGGGGGTTAAGGGTCTAGGTGGGGTTTGAGGGCATAGGGTTTAAGGGTTTAAGGACTAAGGGTTTAGGGTTTAAGGGTTTAGGGTCTAAGGGTTTCGGGTTTAAGGGTTTAAGGGTTTAGGGGTTGAGGTTTTAGGGTTTAAGGGCTTGGGGTTTAAGGGTTTGGGATTTTGGGGTCAAGGGTTTAGGGGTTTAGGGGTTTAGGGTTTCTGCTCGCTCAGGTGCAGCCACCCTCTCTGAAGTATTGGGACACCGGTGGTGGGAGTCAGGGCCCTAATCGTGTCAGATTTGGGCGGTCGGCTTAGTGTTCAGGGCATTCACGTCTGCCCACCTTAGAAGCCTTAATTCTGCAAAGGGAATCTGTTGGAACGGTTCTACGAGGTTCCATGGGGCTTTGAAGCCTTCGCAAGCTCTGCTCCTCCGAGCCTTATGGGTCCTAGCAAGCTAAGCCCGAGCCTTATCTATAGTAGTATTTAGGGCTTCGGGTATACGGTTATAAGTTGATAGGTGTCAATCACCGGGTCTCACAGTCCACGTGGTCAGCTTGTGCTACTGACGGAGCCGAAATGAGCAATCCGGAGAGTAGTGTTGCAGCAGTAGTAGTCGTCTTCGGGATCGTCGCAGTATTGGCAGTGGCAATGCCGGCGGTATGGGTTTAGAGATTGATTAGCAGGAGTATGGAGCATTTAATATGTGTGGCAGGAACTTAAGATTGCAGAAGCAGTGGCGGAAAAGGGCGGGCAGCCTGCAGCGGCCACAGCAAGAAAGGGCTGCAGGCACTGCCACCCCCCCCTGTTGATATCTTACTAACCCAGAACTCTGATTGCTTGTTGGTCAGCCACTGATGACTGTAAGTTTTTGAGCCCAGAGAGGTCCCAAAGGCCTAATTCGTAAGATCTGGTCAGGTGGAGGGGAGCCCGACGTGGACCTGGAGCGAGCTGATGCGGGCGCCATGCATCAGGCATCCTGCTTCGGAAGGTTCGCAAACTTAGGTTTCTTGCACTCAGGAGCCTAGGCCACTGTAGGGGGAGACAGGTCGAACACAAGCAGTTGCTGCAATATCCTAAACCCTCAATCCGAAACCCTAAGCCCTAAACCCTAAGCCCTAAACCCTAAACCCTAAGCCCTAAACCCTAAACAGCATCTTTCTGCCTCGCGACAGGGGATCCTGTCCGGCGACTGCGCCGTGCTCTTCGTGGCCAACAAGTGTGACCTGCAGGCAGCGCTCTCCCTAATTGGACTGTATGGGGATTAGGGTTCATAAGGTTTAGGATCTGATTATGACCTGGATTATACAGGGATTCAGAAAGGTTAAAGGTTAAATGCTCTATTACTAAGTCTCTTCGGAGCCTTCATGCGCTGGAGTTCCGCTTTCTTGCAGGTGAAGTGAGGTGACGGAGGAGGGATCCGGCAAAGGGGCCTGTTTCCCCACGCTTGGCTTCCGGATGTCCCTGCCCCTAGAAGGCCAGGTAGAGCCTGTAGCCGGATCATACAGAGTTTGGAAGCCCATCACAGCAGATGATCAGCAGCGTTCCTTCACACCTGAAAGCCTGGGGAGGGGGTGGGGGTGAATACATGTCGACACGCGCTGGGTAATTAGCAGTATCCTCAGTAGCAGCAGACTTCTTCTAAATAAAGCCCCTAAGCTCTAGAGATCCTAGAATTAAAGGGCTTTGGGGTTAGGGCCGGTTAGGGCTTAGGGTTTATAGGGTTTAGGGCTTCATGTTCTGCAAGATGCTGCAGGACAAGGCCACGCTCGAGAGCTTTGCCCAAAACAAGCCAAGGCAGGGGCATTGGAAATCCCATGCACCTGTTTTACCAGCTCAGCTCTACTGTGCTGTAGGAACCTGAGAAAGAAACCCTGGCCCTATACCCTCACAGTATTAGGACTCATATGGGTAGTTCTCTAAACTAGGGTCCCTTTTAGGGTTCTTTTTATGCGGGTGCCGTACTATTTTGGGGAATTACAAAAGGGGCCCCTAATTTAGAGAACTGCCCATATCAAGAACCCTGATAAAGCCTCAAACTTTCTTAATCAGGTTCCTATACATTATATTGTATGTGCGCGCTCGATTTTAATACAGCCATGAGTCTGATTCCTAACAATACATACCATTATCGCTTGTTTGCAGGCTTTTGACTGACCTTTGCTATTAGTAGGACGACGACGCCGACGACGATGGCCCCGGAATCCTAAATCCCTAAGCTCCTAAACCCCTCAACCCGACAGCCTACAAACCTGTGAGACCCTTAAACCCTAAACCCTAAACCTTAAAGCTTAAACCCTAAACCTAAACTCTAAAACCCTAAAACCCCAGCCCTACACATCCTGCCAGGCAAAACTCCAACACCCGAAAACCTTCCCCTCGAAATGGGTTTTAGGGGGTTCTAGGGGGTTTCAAGGGGTTTTAGGGGGTTCTAGGGGGTTTCACGAAATCCTGACAGATTCACTTCTAGAGCCCGAAACCCTCAGAATACCCGATTACCCTATGGCAAACCCCCCCAAAAACCTGGAAACCGGATTGAGGACAAACAGTGCTGGGATTCCCTTCAGGATTGAGGCTATTGGGTTTCCAACTTTAAGGCTTCTACTATAAGCCTAACCCTGACAACCCTAGACATGTTGACTCCGATCTGGGAACCCAAACAGTACCCGCATAGTACCCCTTATACGTCCCTTATGGTATGCCTTCTCGTATCCCTCTAAAGCACCCTGACCTTCCAACATCCCTTCCTTAAGGAATGTACTTAAATCGTACTGGCAGGGATCTTATTCTACTTTAAGGTACACCTGAATTTTTTCAGGACTTATATCAGGAAATCATAGCAAAGGATCCCTAAAAACCTCAGGTTTTTAAGGGTCCAGGTAACCCTTAAACCTTAACTCCCAGATTCCTTACCATGCCGCCCAAAATAGCCTTTCCCTACACCTCCAGTTAGTTAAATAATGGGTTACTAACCAAATAATATGTACCCCAGCCCCAGGGTTAAATCAAAGGACCCTACGCCCTAAACCCTAAACCTAAATAACCCTAAACCTTAAACCCTACATAACCCTAAACCTTTAAACCCTAAACCCTAAAACCCTAAAGGAGGTTGGAAGGTCTGGGTTCCCTGAAAGTCTTGAGGCCCACAGCGCCGGAGAAGCCGCCTATCGTGGACCGATTGCTCGGAGGCCAGGGCTTAATGTAGGGGCCTTTATAATTAGAATAGGATTCTGGGGTATACTGTATATTCTATATATATATATATATGTTATAAGTAATTGTTTCTCCCTATATATTAGGGCTTGGGATTCATTTAGCGTTCATGTTTTTTGGTTGGGGGGCTTCGGCTTTAGGAGCAGATTTTTGCAGGGTTTCGGCGGGGGGTTTTGTTGTTTTAGATGGGGTTCGGGACGTGGTTCCTGCATCCTTTCAGCAGCCGAGGGCTTGGGGGTTCAAGTCTGTCGGGGTTTCAGGACCCTGGGGGCAATGTGTTCGGTGAGCTTTCTGATTGCAAGTGGGTATAGTTTTGCTAAAGCATCCATGTATAGTCTGTACATGATACTATAACGTAACAAAATGTAGCAAGAGTCGGATGTTGGGGCTGCGGAACCGAAGGAAGCACTAAGAGCCGTCAACGGCGGAGGATGAAGGCTTCCCAGACTGCCTACGAGTTGCCGTGACAGCGACTGCGAGGGTTAGGACAAGGCCAGGTCTTTCCTCCATTTTTCTTGAGCCCTGAGCCTTAAGCCTTGAGCCTAAACCACCCACATATCACAAGGCGGCAGTGGAGACGCCTTCCTACAAGGTTACCGGAGGCATCCGCAGCCTTGTGTTTTAGGCACTCCGCATATGCAAAGGATTGCTGAACTAATTGTTTAAGCCCGGGGTATTCGGATCAGCCCCCAACGAGGTTTGGAGCTGCAGAGCTTGGCTCGCTTATCCTTTGCTAACGGATCCTACTGCGTAGGGCCGTAGCTTTTGCAGCATGTTCTCGTACTGGTACCTAACACATACATACACCGTAAACATCATCTTACCTTAGCTACATTAGCCTTCTCAATCTATTTGCATATGTGTTGTGTTTGTTTCTTTATGGATGCCTTGATGTGTCGTCGTTCACGTCGGGCGTCTTGCCCCATGAGAGCCAAGCACCCTGGAAGACCAAACATTTATATATGCAAGCGCAAGTCCTTGCGCCCGACCCATTAAAGCCCAGCTCTTGTGCTGCTGAGTCTCACCCACGCATAACAGTCACCCACTAGCAAAAAAACGTGTTTGCTTCGGTTATGCAGTCTCGCAAACCCGCAGGCCAACATGAAGCCCTGGAAAGCCTTCATGAGCAAACTGTGCGCAAACGATTTTCCATTCAGGTCTTCAGCCGAGAGGCAGCTCTTGGACAAGCTTTGTGAGTTCGTTCTGCGCGGGCAGCATATAGAGGCCTTGAAAAACTTTGTGCTCAGAATACGCGACGATGACGACACCTGCTGCTTCTGCTAATGCCCCTGCAGGCACTGCTGCTGCTGCTGCTGCTGATGATGCTCCTGCTACTGCTGCAACATCAAAAGCAACCGCTACAGCAACAACAACGACGACAGCAGCAACTGCCACGACCACGGCGACTATAATACGACTCTACTACGACTAAACTACGACATTGCTGCTACTACTTCCGCTACTACGACTACTACTACGACTACTACTACTACTACTACTACGACGACGACGACGACGACGTTG
>CAJNJA010007203.1:3910-16318 GCA_905231915.1 Symbiodinium necroappetens
TTTGCATTTTCTTAATGTTATGGGATTCTCTGAGTGGGTGGGTGTTATATCAAAGCCATAAAACCTGAGCACCCCAAAATTAGACTCTTTGTTTTTGAAGTACCCAAAACCTTCGAAGCAGGGAAACGGTAGCGCACTTGTGGGGTGGGCTCGGCGACCCTGGCTTGAACGATGGCCAATATCATTCCGCAGGGTTCCTCATTATAGTTATTAAGGTTTAGGGCTTAGGGTTTAGGGTTTAGGGTTTATGCTCTACCTGTATCCCCAAACCCTGGGAAATAGCGCACACTGCTGGGACGCTCTGACTCAGCGCAAGCGGAGTCGAGAGCGACGGTCCGAGTTCAGTCTGACAAACATCTATACAGACCCTGAGGCCCGTGCCAGACACAAGAGGCAGTGCCAAGGTCTCACGCTAATCTGGCAAGATCGCCAACTGTACTGATCTTGCGTCCAGCGCAAAACTGAAGAAGCCTACGACGAGCAGCCTGTAAAAGGGAAGCATCGACCGCAAACCGAACCCCACTAACACTAAAAGACACCCCGAAGTCACTCAAAGAAATCATATCAATCCACAGGTCGTCCCGCTGCAAGGCTTTGAAAATGCGGCGCATCGCTTTGCGAACTAACCCTAACTGTACAGCAACCGTCAACGCTGGGGCGCCCAGCGGCACATGCTCCGAAGACTGCCACGTATCAGATGACAACGATCGCACTGGAAACTTCGGCTCACCACTCTCATGTAGCATGAAGACGAACTCGAGCCAGGAAACTGCGCGCCAAGATGCGGAAGCTTGGGCCTGTGGCAGCAGAAAGTCAGCGAGGGCAAGAACATAACCAGGCGGCAGATCTGGGCATGCCGAAACCACCGCCTGTCGCCACGCAATCGGGAGTGAGTCCGCAAAGTCCTCAACGAATGCTTCAGTCGGGGGTTGCAGCGAGGGCACGTTCTCATCCGTGTCGTGCTTCGACGCATCACGGTTCCGGTTCGGCAATGTTTCGTTGGCGATGCCCATATAAAGGCCACGAAGAGCTCGCGAGGCTTCCAACATATAGTTATGCCAACCAATGGCCTGCTCATGCACCCGGCGCAGATCCAACGGCCTGTTCATATTGGCCAGCACAGCAAGAGTGTCTGCATGATGGTTCCACTCAATGACCCAGTCCTCGAAAGGGGAGCGGCTCTGGTTTGAGTCCACATGTGACGGAACGTGCTGAATCACCAGATGTCCCTCAGGATACAGACGAACAAGCTCCTCCAGGGTTTGCCAGAGATCAGCATTGTCTGCAGGTGTGAGCTCAGTCCCACCGACGAGTTTGCGAAGTCCGCGCCCCACCATGTCCGAGTCAGTCCACAGCGTCACGGGAGCGTCGTGGTAGACGCCCCACTTTAGAGAGGCAATGGCACCCCACAACTCCGCACGTGGAGCCGACTGCAAAATGCCGGGCACTGGGCCACAGGCCACAATGAGGCCGGTGTTGGCATTGACACTGCTCCAGGAGGCAAGTGCAAGCGTAGGATCCCTGGAAAAGAAACAAGACCCGTCACAGAAAAGATGCTGAAATCCCTCGGTACAAGCCGTCGAAGCGAACTGAGCCGAATGATCGGGCTGCGCTAGAAGGCAACTGCGAAGTGGGACCAAGTAAGGGTTGCCGGGCGGCAACAGGTGATGTGTTAAACAGCATGGCAAAGCAGGCCATGCGTCACAAACCCATTGGAAAGGCTCACGAGCCGCAGCAAACCTCGGACAGTGGCGAGCACGATGCTCATGATCATCCAGCACCCTGCACCTATGACAAAGGCCATCCAGACTGTTGTCATAGCGAGCGTGACAAGCATCAAACATGAAAGCACCGCTGCGCAGCGCGGCCACACGGGACTGGTCCAGAGGACCAAGCCGGCTCATGTCTGCATATAACAGCGAGCGGTCCAAACCGTTCAGATCATGCATTGTACGTCGATGTCGGTGCTGCGTCGCAACATGATGAAGCCATGCCTCTTCACACAACAGGCGCAACAGAGCACGAGGCATATGCAGCAGATCATGTTGAATGCCTGTGTGGTCAGAGATGCAAGGCGGTGTTCCAATGGACCAGCCTACCCGACCCAAAACCTGCAGCAGCTTCGAGAAAGGGCCGTGTTGCAGATTACCCTGGAAGTTGGACATAAAATCCATCCACAGTGGGAGAATCAGAGGGCTTTTGGCCGCCAGACGACGCAAATCACGCAGAGTGCTCCAGAGCTCAAAGAAGCCTGGGTCAGCTTCGATCGTCCCAGAAGTGGACAGCCGTAGCATGGCGCTGGAGCCTGCCGAAGTCATACGTAAAGCCCGAACTGCCTGCGCACGCAGGTTGGCCAAAACGGAGGTGGCCAAAGGACAACCTGAGATGCCATGTAGGGCGTGGCTCCAGAACTTCGCGGGCAGGGCTTTCAGCTTGAAATGCAAGTTGCTCGGAGAGCGTCGAAGACGATCGAACCACGGACCCAGGTTACGACAGCGCTGCACCAAGACAGAGTTGCGGGTCGCTCGGCCAAAGCTGATGACACCGCCTAGCTCCGAGGCGTGGTCCAGGACCTGGAGGCCAAAGACAGACAACTGGGCACGATGGCTGGATTGAGTCGCCCAGGTATACGTCTTCTCAGAATCCAGGGAGAGCCCCAACATGTCCAGAAAGGTGCGTGAAACATTCACACCTGCAGTGAGCTGACCGACCGTGGAGGCGGTGCATGCGAGATTATCCACATAAGATTGTGCAACGGCGCCGGAGCTGAACGCGTCCATATAAGCATGAAAGCAAAGGCAGACCAAGCTCATGGCAACCGTGCTAAGTGCACAGCCCTCAGGGAATCCGCAAGTCGAACGGAGGGACTGACCCACGGCGTTTCGGATGAGAAAACGCCGTTCCAATCCATCCAAGAAAGACGTCCAGGGCTGCACTAAACTGGCCGGGAGACCAATCTGAAGTGCGATCTGGATCACTGGCCAACGTGGTAAACAGTTAAAGGCCTTGACAACATCTGCAGAGTAGCCCAGAAAAGGAAGGTCATATTGGCACGCCAGCTCAATTTGGGCCTCCAACACGTACCAAAACTGTGCTGCCTCGCGGCCAGGCATAAAGCCAAGCGCTGAATCGGGCATCAAATCGACCAACCATCGAAGGACCTGCCGGGCTCTCAGGCCGCTCCAGGCTCGGTAAGCGCAACTGAGCAGACAGATGGGCCTGTAACCATTCGGACCTTGTTTGTCATTGGGCTTCTTCAAGCAACAGATCAGGCCGACGAGCCACTGTTCCGGCCACGAGCGCACCCCTGATTCAATGTCGGTCAGGAAGTCCAGCAATTGCGAGGCATGGGCATCAGACATGTTGAGCAAATCAAGCCTCGCGAAGCCATCAGGGCCTCTGGCAGCTTGCGGTTTGAAGCGCCGCAAGGCGCCACGCCACTGTTCAAGAGAGATCGGGGGAAGAGACAGTTGACCACGTGGAAGGTAGGCTTCTGCGAAAGCCGTGACGCGGGACCAATCCACCTGGGTAGGGTCAGCGTGGCGCTGCCAAAACTGTGACCAAAGGTTTTCGAATTCTGACTGTACGTCTGAGGCCGAGGAAAGAACAACAGTTTGTTCAAGCTCGGCGTCGGCATGCAGAGCCGGGCAATCCTTAATGGAACAGACGTCCTCGGCAACAACCTCGACCTGAACAGTGCACCCATCAAGCTGCCATTGGCTGCAGCCACGTGTTTCAATCTTTGAGTCGAGGTGCACGCTACAGGTGGGCGGGTCCACTGCAAGAACGCAGTAAGATCGCTTCAACTCCAAAGTATCAACCTGTTCGGGCTTGGGGTCACGAAGATCACGGAACAGGAGATTATGATTGTGAGCATATTGCTCGGCCAAAATGGCACGCCGCTGGCGAACGTTCCACGCCTCGAATTTGCTGTAGTTGTCACGAAAGTCTAGAAACAGCAGATGACAGACCGCCGCACACGGAAGCAAGGCGGGGAAGTCACGTGGGGAGCCGGCAAGCTGAACTGGTCGGGACGGCCACCAGTGTTGGAAGCCAGGACGAAAGCCCCTGGCACCCAGGATTGAACGCCACAAACCCAAGCGGTGTTCAACAGCATTGTGGGACTGGCTGCCGGCCTGCATGGCGTGGTCAAGGGACTGCAGTCTGCGGAGTTGTTGGTACCAGCGCTTAACCTCAAGAGACAGAAGGTCGTGGTGTATCGCCTCTTCACCTGGGCGGGCCGGCTTCGGCGGGAATACTTGGGCTGGCATGTCAGGAGAGAGCCGACTGGCGCGACCATAGCAGCGGTGGGGCAGTTGTCCAGCAGGGGCCGTAGTCACGTAGCCATTCAGACTGTTTTCAAAACCTTGCGCAAAGGACTTAAGCCATCGGGTAGAGCAGGCTTCCTGAATAGGCATGGTATCACAAGCCCGAGTCCAGGCGGGAACATCAACGGACTCCCAAGGAATCGCGGCAGGGAGAGGCCAGGATTGAAGTCGAGGAACCCCAATCAACCGAATCCCGGCGATTACAGTAGCATGCTCAGCGAAAACATCGTGCACGCGAACCTCTTCACAAAGTGCTGCAGCTTCTGGGCTGAGGAAGATGAAATCCCGATGTGTGGAGCCTTTGCAAGTAGGAGCAGGTGGCTGTTGCCAGCGCTGCTCAGCCAAGTCTTGTGCTTCAACCCAACCTTGCTGCTTCCAGATTGTCACTTGATCAAGTTGGGCGTGCCAATGATTAAAATCTCCGGATATGATGCGGATGCCCTTGCGGCCCAACACCAGTTCATGAGTCAAAGTCTCCAGCAGTCGCTCGGTGCGGGCGCGGGCATCGGTGAAGGTCTTTCCGGATGGATAGCCGTAGACATTGGCTGTAAGAATGGGCGTATCATTCACAAAGTGGTGCAAGGCCTGTACGCGGCCGGTGTGGAACGAGTCGTGCAACCATTGCAGCTGCACGGGGCGGCATGGGAAGTCACTCAGAGTGAGCACACCAGTCCACGAACCCGCAAAGTGCGAGCCGGGACGCAAAGGGGCCGGGGCCCCAGCAAAAATGCGCACATCACGGTGCTGGGCCCGTGTGAGGGCCTTGAGGGCTCGAGAAGATGCAGGCAATGTAACTGCGGAGAGCTGTGTCTCCGAGAACTGCCAAACCCCGGGGCCCAGATCTGCAATCAACTGTTCCTTGTTGCGAAGACCGCTAGGGTTTGAAGTACCCACGGAGATCAAGGGCCCAGGGCCAGGGTTGGTCGCTTCCCCAAAGCGACAGAACGGAAAATGTGCGCAAGCGCTGACTGGAGCAGCGAAGACACTAAGCAATGAAACAATCCAAAGAAGTCGGGAGGACTGTCGTGAGACCGGCCTGCCACGTGACCCGAGTTGGCAGCCGGAGTGACCTAGTCACTCAGTACGGTGCTTCTTGGACAGCATTGCCTCGAGAGAGGCAGTCTGGGTTGCGAGCTGCTGTGACATATCGCTGCGAAGACTAGTGAGGGCCTGGGCAATTGAAGATGTGACCTCGGACCGAAGATTACCAAGCTCGCTTTGCTGGGACTTCACAGTTTGCTGCACCTCAAGAACATGTTCAGCTTGTTGCCGCATCTGGGTGCCAAAGGTCTGGAACCACTCCTCAAACTTGTTGTTTTGCATCCGGACTTCATTCAAACCGACCTCGAGCTTCTGGATACGGTCATCCTGAGCAGTATTCGGAGTGGCAGCGGATGAAGTGGCAGCATGCACTTCCTTGCGCACCAAGGTCGCCAAGCCTGCCTGGAGTTCCGACTTGACCTGTGTAAGCTTACTGACCGCAGCCGAAGGCTGAGCAGCACCCGTCGCAGCAGGAACAACTGGAGCCGGGAGACCTGGTGGGAGGCGTGCCTGGCTCCAAGGATCGCGTCCCCCGGACCAGGGGTCTGTGGAAGATTGTGGGACATCAGGGTCGTCATACAAGATGCGCCGGCGAGTGCGGCTGGAGGCACAGAGAGCTTCCGGTTTGGAGGGCTGGCCAACGTCACGGATTTTATGGATCAGGACAAAGGCCTCGCCTGCTTGCATGATGGAGGCGGGCGGGTCAACTGCGCTGCCAACTTCCCAAGCGCAACCGGAGGAGTCACCTTTACAAGGCTGCAGCGGCTTGGCAGCCCACTTCCATTTGCCGAGCAGCTGGACCAATGCATGCCTTTGCATTCCGTGCGGAAGCGGATGAAGCCGCCACTTCGAGAGAACCTTGACCTTAACAAAAGTCTGCTGGGGCCGCAATGCCTCAAACACTGCCTGCTCGTGTTCATCCAGCACCCGGAGACCGTATTTAGAGCCCAACCTGGCCAAACCGATGGCCTTGTCACATGTCCTCAGAAGGTGGGAAGCTTGCGCCTTGTCATGTCCGGGAAGCCATACCACCGCGTATGAAGGGTGTGGGCCAAAGCCGTTGGCCGCACGAGGCTCAAAATAGAACCCGGCCACATGAACATGTTGAAGGTGCTTGGCAGCGGAGCTCGGCACACGAATCAAGGCCTGAAAGAGCTCGGCGGTTTCCGGGTTGGCCTTGCCACCCTCGAGTCTGGCAAACTGTCGGGCCCACACATCCAGAATCATGCGGTCCACGTGTTCCTCCACCGCGGGGTGGAACGCAGCACAATCACCTTTGCAGCCAGTGTCCCGGCACAAGTTGAGGCCTTGTACATGTTGCAACAGGCACTTGACAGGAGACTTAACAAAGACGTCCCAGTCTAGCTGGGCCTCATCCCGAAAGAGGGACACTCTGCCGACGATGGTATCTAGCTGGTCGACTTCACCCATGGCCGAATCAGCTGGCGAGAGCTGCACATGTTCGTCACCAAGCTGCAAAATCGTCCCGCTGAGTAGGACCGCCTCTTGAGTGGGAGAGTAGACGGCAGGAAACCTGATGTTAGCAGCAGGGGCACCAGAACATGCTTCAACAGGCAGTGGCGCCGTGGAAACCAGTGCAAGGGCATCGACACTCAGGGCCCGATAGTCACCAACGAAGGGAAGCATTTGCTGAGCAGAGCAGAAAGCGATCCCACAGGCCTGGGGCCCGACCTCGTCAAAGGCAAGCTGAGAAAGAGGATTGCCCTCTGTTGATACGAAGGAGGCTGAAGCAAGTTGCAACGTGGCTGGGTCCACATTGAGCACCGGCTTAGTGGTCTTGGCAGGCTTCTGCTTGCGGGCCTTAGCGTTGTCCACCGCAGTCCCAAACGCCAATTGAGCTCTAGCCTGCGCATGCGCCTTCAGTTCCTCGGGGCGTACCCACCTGAACATTGCGTTTGGTGTTGAGCCTGCGGCTTTCAGAGCTTGCCAAGGGTTGTCGGCGACAAGAGCCTTTGCCAGCATGCCAGCGCCGATCTTTTGCACGGCCCCCTGCACTCGATCGGCGACGGCGGACTCTGGGACACCGTGCTCCGTCAGGAGCTTGCCAAGTGTAGCCTGTTGAGCCTCAGAGAGACCGCCTTTTGCGCAGGACGAAGAAGTATGTGGGGGCATGAACCGGCAGAAACTAATAGCGTCGTCTAGAAGCTTCTCAAAGGGAGCGTCCAGCCCGAGGACCAGGGCGGCATAGGCGAGGAGCATTGGTCCACACTGATCACCGTCCTGCTGCACTGGCAGGAAAGGCGTCACAATTTCAACGGCCGACAAATTGCAGGCTGCACAAATAAGGCTGGTCAAGTTCTGTGCGACTTCAGTGTTTCGGCCAGGAATGCCGTCAAAGAGGGAGGCCTTGAGGTTTGCAGACTCGGGGCGTTCTAGGACCAGAAGAGACCAGTGTCCTTCCGAAACAAAGGGGAAAAGGCAGGTCTGACAGAATGCCGGCCACTGGAAATTCAAATCGGCCGCCGTCTCAGAGTGGAGCCAAGACATGCAAAGCCACCTGGCGACAATCCCAGGAGGAACCACAAAGGCAGGTCTCGCAGTAGCCGCCTGCAGACGCAACAGGCCAGCCCAAATTGTCACATCAGTGGTGCCTGCCGCGGATGACGCAGAGACCTGTGGCTCAGGGGCGGCCTTGCGGGCAACCTTAGCCTGAATGACCAGCGTGTAGGGGCATGTGGCGTTGCCAGGGTGCAAGAACGCTCGAGGGGGCAACCGGCGTGCTCCATCCATTATGTAGATGCGACAACCTGGTCCTTGCAGGGATTTCTCAGCTTGAAGGAAGTGCTGCACCTGAGTAGGGCCCGGGATGCGTACCTCGAAACTTGAGTCTCCGTCACCGAACCATACGGAGCTCGGTTGCCCAAGGGAGGGGACATTCCAGAAATCTTTGCGAGACTCCAAAAGCATGCGCTTGAAGGCCTCCAGAAGCGCCCCTGGATCAGTGCTGCGTGGCAGATCAAAGACAAGCTCGGTCCAGTCACGCACTTGTGCAAGAATCCAGACGACTTGCAACGGGGCAGCGAGCTGGCCCACCAGGCACAAAGCGGCGCGGGGATCGGCGAGGTGCTGAAATGAGGCGGGGAGGGAATTAAGGAACCCTACTTCACCGGCGTGAAGGAACCTAAACCCCGAAAGGCCGGCCGCAAAAACCCCTATACCCCTAAGGCCTTTGGCACGCAGATTGTCCTCGGAGAAACCTTGTGCTCTGCAACCACATGGGCAGGCTTGCAGGGCGGATCCCCAACTGTGAAGAGCTGTGGGTGCCTGCGCATTCAAGTTCAGATGGCGGTTATCGGAGCCATATGTAGGATCGGTCAACTTGTGGGTTTCCTCGGGCGTCCAAGCAAGAGCACGTTCCTGTTCCAGGGGCCAGACAGGCCACTCATCAATAACATCCGATATGACTGGCCTATACCCAGGGACAGACCAAGCCTGTAGACACAAGGGATGCAAATCGGCCGGCACCATAATGCACCACCAACGGTGTCTCCTAGATACCCAGTGGTCCCCGAGCTCAAGACAGACATGCGACATATGAAAATGCATTCGGCTGGCAAATTGCTGGAGCAGGTCAATGACTTCCTGATGCTTCTGTACTTCAGCGACACACTCTAACATGATTCCATGCGATTGGTTATGCCAGGCCACTTGCAAAATGTGAAGGAGCACTTGCCCACGGGGATCCTGCAATCCACGGCCCATGCCTTGAACGGAGTAGCTGTTGCACGGAAACCCTGCGGCAAGGATGTGTCCCTGATTCTTGCAGACCTCAGCAATGTGCAACTGCACGCTGCGCGAGCCAACATCCCCATGCAAGGCGTTGCCTCCATTGAGGCGCACCGTTTCGCAAGCGATCTCAGCTTTATCGACACAAAGCAAGGTCTCGAAGCCTAGGAAATTAGCTCCGACGCTGAAGCCACCAATCCCGGAGCAAACCTCAACCAAGGTCCGAAAGGAAGCGGCAGAGTATTCCGGCCTGCGAAAGGCACGCGACTCCTCAGTTCCCTTCAAATATCCCACATTGCGTTCGACGGAGTGCAGGATAAAACCATACAAGGTCCAGGTACCGGGGCCCAGGCCTTGACACGAAAACAAATCCCCATGCCACAAACTCTTGAAGATACTGCCACTCACGTGGCTAACCACAATGTCAAAGGAGACACCGGATTCCAAGCCACAGAGAGCCGGGTCACCGAGCAGCATCGACATGACGGGTCCCTCGAGGATTAGTCGTGAACAGCCCTACCGCCTGGAAGGACTCGAGCCAGGGCTCAAACCCTGGGAAATAGTAGTAGTTATGACCCCGTGAACATAGGGTCTAGCCCTAAGAACGGTAGGTTTTTGGATACCCAGGTAGTCTTCCCAAAACCCAATTCTAAGTATCAAGCCTAGCTGTAACATGCTGTAGCGCGAAAAAAGTGAGGATGAGGGTTTAGGGTTTAGCGTTTAGGGCTACTTGTGAAGCTTCTTGGCTCCGGGAAGCATGACCACGGTTTTCCATATCCGATAGGACCCGGCAAGCCTCTAACACCCGGCAACAGCCACGGTGCATCAACTTGCCGAGAGCAAGCTTTCGTGCGGAGGCATGTTGGGAGGCAGGCTTGCGCGGGCACGGGGCCCATACTGTATTCGGGGTGGGGGGGGGGGAGCATGGTTTGGGTATCAGGGTTTGGGGGCCCCAAGCTTGAGGAAGAGGGTCAAGCAAGACAGCTGCGCACTGACCCCCGTTGCGCACAGACCCTTTCAAGGACCTAAGCTACCTCAGTCCCTTCAAAAAGGCTCGATCTTATTTAGGTGCTGTTACCTTCGTTGGAGTTCTGTTTGCTTGCTGGACCATTTGAGTGAGGGAGTATGGGTAATTATCGGTGCGGAGCTGTCGTTGGAAGTTGGCACCGCAGCGAAGGTCTAGATTCTACATGGGGGCTTAGATGCACTTTAGGAATAGGCACGCAAAGGTTCCTTTAAGCTCGGTTTAGGGTTTAGGGCTGAGTCTTCAGGTTTGAGTACAGAACACCCCCAACCCAAAACAGGTAATAATTTTCAGGGAGGGACTTCGCAGGGGACCTCTGCTTCCGAAGGTTCCAAAGCAGATGCGCCTACCGGCCCTTGTTATCCTGAGCACATGCATTCCGAAGTCCTTGAGACCCTAAAAGTCTGTAGCCGCCACTGTAGCCCCTGACGAGACCCTAAAGAACCTCTCTCTTTCGGTCTCCTTATTCTGACTTCCCTCATGCAAGTCCTTAGACAGGTAGGTCATTCAAGGTCCAGGTAAACCTTAAACCCTCAACGGGCTTCCAATCTTCTTCGCAAGGTGTGAGCTTCGGGTTTGGAGGTCTGGGTGTTTGCACCCCTGTTGTCGCCTAAACCAGAATATCATGCATGCATGCATGCATGCATACATACATACACACATACATGAATGTTTTATATATACATATGTATATATATATAAATATATGTATGTGCGTGTGTGTGTGTGCGCGTCTGAATGCATGTATATAGGCATGTGCATATGCATATAGGTATGTAGGTATGTCTATATCCATATATGCATATATGTTTCATTAGATTTCTTTACACTATATTCTGTATAGTATAACATTGCAGCATAGCATAGTGACATAGTGAAGTAGAGTATAGTATAGCATATTGTATTCCAGAAGGTCATAAGGTTACTTTCTGCTCGTGTACATGTGCATGTATTTGTCTTTGTATTTGTATTTGTCTGTCTGTCTGTCTGTATGTATTTATATTCTCGTGATACATGTATTATTTGCAGACTTATAGCTGAGGTTGAGCAAAGTCCTTAGCACTGCGACCCCTGGTGTTTGGTGGCGCACGGCGTCGGGTGCCCAGCACTTTGGTGGGTCAGAGCTGAGAAGTCGGAAGGCCTATTGTTTAGGGCTTAGGACGGTTTAGGGTTTAGGGGTTTAGGATTTAGGGTTTAGGGCTATTACTATAGGACCCCATTATCTTACAACTTCCTATGGCAACGCCTCAGTGCTGAGGTGTGGAGCTGCGCAGATGAAATCAAAGCTCTGTCAACAGCAACCGGAGATCCCTAAACAGTAAAAGACCACCCGCGACGCCGGGAGACCACCAGGACACTCCCAAGTTGCGTACCCCCAAGTACTGGTGGCTCCAGGACCAGCGGAAAGCTGCTTTCCCAAAAACTGGCCAAGGACAGTTATGCAGCATTTTCTGTAAAGGATATGTCGGATGCGGGGAGACATTTTCCGCGTACGCCGCTCGGGAATGTCGTTCTCTTTACTCTTAATACAAGATCACTGCAGCTTCGTACTAAGCTGGTATTTCGATTCAGTGGTTCAGGGTTGTTAGCCTCAACACATGACCCGGCTCGAAGAGGTTCACGAAACGCCCGAGCATGAGGTATCGCCACGTTCGCCGTCGCGTCGTGAACGAGAGGCATCACATGGATGCTGGTGGCCCAGTGCGTAATTATTGTTGACATCATAGTATGTGTAGTATGCCCCCCCCCAACCCTTATCCGATGGTTAAATCCTAGAGTATATGGCTATGATAATCCTCAATCAAAGGGGCCTTTAACATTAGGATCGGTATGTGAATCCTTGTTGATGGGAACATGTTGATTCAGCAGGGTCTACATGAAGATTCAGGGAGCATGCAGCCTACAATGAAAGGGCTTGCGCACCGACAAACTGACATTTTAGGTTAAACCTCAAACCGTAAACCCTCAACTGTCGGTGTAGGCTTTAGGTAGGGTTTATAAGGTTTAGGGCGACTTTGGAGAGTTGTTGGTGTCTCAGGGCTTGGCGTATGTTGCGCGTCTGCTCCCAGGCACTTCGTTCCTGTCGAACAGTGCTTTCCCACAGGCCACGAACCGCGCACATTGGCATCAAAATAGCCCAAAAGCCTTATATAACAGGGTCTTGGGGCCCAAAAGCGTTAAAACAGGGTCTTGGGGCCCAAAAGCCTTATATAACAGGGTCTTTGGGCCCAAAAGCGTTAAACCATGAGTCCTTTGAGGGTAAGGGTA
>CAJNJA010007204.1:0-16317 GCA_905231915.1 Symbiodinium necroappetens
CTAAACCCTAAACCCTAAAGTCGTCGTCAACCAAGGTTCCCCTATTCCAATCCTGAAGGCCCCGATGTTGAACCCTAAACCGAGTCTAGGGGCCTACCTGGGCCCCAAAGAAGCCTACCTTTTTGAGGACTTTTATAAGGAAATCATAGTAAAGGAGCCCCAAAAAAAGGTAGGTTCTTAACCCTAAGGCTCTAAGGACTCACATTTTAACGCTTTTGGGCCCAAAGACCATGCTATATAAGGCTTTTGGGCTATTTTGAGCCTTAGGGTAAGGGTCCAGGTAAAGCCTAATCTCTGAAAAACCTTGAACCGAGCCTCAATGGAACAACTTCCACTCCGTGGCAGGCAGAACACCCCCAGTTGAGGGTTTAGGGCAGGGTTTAGGGTCTAGGGTTTAGGGTTCAGGGTTTAGGATTTAGGGTTTAGGGTTTAGGGGGGGAACAACTCCCACTCTTTCGCAGGCAGAACACCCCCACGGATTCAGTCGCGGCTGCCCTTCGTCTTCAAACCGGGGTTTAGTGGACTGTGGATGTATGGCACATATCCCCCTAAACCCAAACCCCTAAACCCTAAACCCTCAACCCCCTAACTTCCTCTTCAAACAAGGGTTTAGTGGACTGTGGATGTATGGCACATATCTCGTCATAAGGAGCCCTTAACAGCTAGGCGATTCTGGGGGTGGCACAGGTAAACCAATCATCAACCAAAGACGAATTCTAAACCCCAAACCCCAACATCTAATGATCACAAGGTGGGGCGCAGGAGCACTCACGAGACTCGCCAATGAAACTGAAGCTCATAGTCATGCCCATAGATATTTACCAACTGGTCACTCATCGACCCAATAATGAGGCCCCATGTGAAATAATCTGGTAGTCCAGCCAACTAGCCAGCGAGTTTTCAATAGAAGCCTCGGCATCAACCCTAAACCCTAAACCCTTAACCCTAAACCGGGGTCCATTGGGATGCGTGTGCTTTTTTTTCTCCAGTTTCGTATTGTGCTCCTTGACAGGGTAGACTTTTGGTCTAGGGTTTGCATAGACTCTGGCATGTCTGTAATACTTTTGGTTTAGGGTTTTGGGGTTTTGGGGTTTAGGAGTTTAGGGGTTTAGGGGTTTAGGGGTCTAGGGGTTTAGGGTTTAGGGTTTAGGACAACCTGTGTTATGAATAAGAGACGAAGGTCGCCAACAACACAGCGCTATGTTTGATGAGCTAGGCTGGCATTTAAATAAGTCAACCCCAAGGCTCTAGCTATAGGACATTTTCAGGTGGGTAGTTACCGTTATAGGAGCCTTATAGAAGGTCTACATACCTTATAGGAGCCCTATATACCCTAAACTCCCCAACTGTAGTTACCTTTACCCCAAGGCTCTGTTTGAATTGTTTTGGTTTTGCGGTCCCATGCCCTGAGCCTGCACCCTAAACGCTTGCAGACGCTGAACTCCTAAATTATTAACCCTTACCTTAACCTACTAAAACCTACTTCTTTTTGTAGAGTCCCCGAATTTCTGTACTAGGGTTTATAACAAGTCTTTAAGAACCTACAAAAAACGTAGGTTTGGGTAGGTCAAGGTAATTACATCTTAATGACCCAAATCCCGAATCCGCATCCGAACGCAACCCGGCCAGCTACACCGACAGAGGGACCGCATCTGAGTAGCACCGAGCCAGCGGCTATAGGACCCATCGTAGCACTGCTAGGGGGAGGCTGAGTAGACTTGCCAAGCCAAAGAGTTTTCAAATTCGTCGACACTTCCGAGACTCAGGCCCATTGGGCGCTGGGGGCTGGGTGCTGTGGCCTTCGCAGCTCGGTTCACATTTTGGGTAGTGTGCTTTCTGGATTCGGATTCAGTTTGTGGTTTTTGTTTGGGTGATGGGTAGGGTTGCTGGTTGAGACTTAATTATGGTCCAGGGATAAAGTGTCTAGCGTAGTACATACACATCTCGGGGCCATCGAATTTCCAGCTCCAGCTCAAGAACGAGATGTCGAGATAAATGTTTCTGTGATTGTCTCTGTTCTCAGCCTTTTTTACCCCGTAAACCCTAAACCCTCAACCCTATACCCTAAACCCTAAACCCTTAACCTGGTTTACCCGATAAGCGCTTGCCCGAAGAATTGACAGATGGGCGAAGTACCCAGATCCCCCAAGCCCCTTGATTAAGGAATATACCTTAAATCATATCAAGGGATCCTACTACAAATTTAAGGTCTACTCTGTAACTAAACTAAGGAATATACCTTAAAGCATATCATACTACCAATTTAAGGTCTACTCTTTGACTAAACGGACTCGGAAGATCTAGGTAGCGTTGACTTCATGCTTTTTTCGGATGATCAGAGTCAAGGTTTCTGGGCTTGCAGCTTCTGCTCCTTTGCTTTGAAAAAGTTTAGGGTTTAGGGTTCCTTAAGGACGAAATGACCCTTAACAGTAGGGGCCCTATACCCTTGTACTATGAATTAATATATGGTATATGAACCTTAAACCCTTTAGGGTTCATTTCGTGCTTAGGGTTTAGGGACCAGGCCTGGAGAGCTCCTTACCGGTTTATGCCTACAGAACCCCAATCGTCCGGCATGAGAAGCTTCCGGAAACCCTAGCTAGGGAGTAGATAAGGGTTTAGGGGTTTAGGGTTTAGGATTTAGAGTTTGGCCGTAGAAAGCCTCCTTGTAGAAGACCCCTTCACAAAGCTCGTTTAGAGTTTCAGGGTCAGGGCTTGAGATTCATAGGGCTTGAATTTTGAAAAAAGCCGTTGCAAGCCCACAGGAAAGAGAGACGGGGAAAGAGAGAGGGAACGGTCTTGCAGGGCTTAATGGTGAAGCGGATACTTTACGGTTTAACGAGGGCCGTATAGTGCTTTACCCTGTTTCGGGCCCGAAGCCCTAAACCCTAAATCCTAAACCCTAAACCCTAAATCCTAAACCCTAAACCCTAAACCCTAAACCCGAAGCCCCTAAGCTCTAAACCTTGAGGGCTTGTGGATTCCTATCGGCTTCAGACTTCGGACCGTTGGGATGTACCTTCGGGGCTTAGGGTTTAAGTTTAGGGTTTAGGGGGTAGGGTTTAGGGTTTAGGGTTTAGGGGTTTAGGGCTTAGGGCCTAAAGTTTACGCTCTAGTTGTGGAGAGCATCCAGATCTTCGGCGTGGCATGTAGCTTGGAATGCTCTTGGGTAGCTCTCTAAATTAGGGTCCCTTTGGGGGGGGGGGTCCTTTTTCTAAAGGGTGCCGTACTATATTGGGGAACTACAAAGGGACCCCAATTTGAGAACTACCCTCTTCTTTTGGTCCAGAAGGGGGACTGCACCGCCACAACCATAAATTCGAGGAAACCTCAAACTCCCTCCATCCCGGCAGCCTGAAAATAATCTTAAACCCAAAGGGCCCTGAACCCTAAACTCTAAACCCTGAATGCTCTAGCCTTTCGTCATTTTGGGCAACCTTCAGAAGTCGTGCTCCTGTTGGCAAACCAAAAAATAATTCTACTCTGAAATACGGCATCACCCTATATACAGTTTTTGGAACCCAAAAGGGGCCCAAGTTTCGACAACCACCCGTTTGAGGTCTGGTGCGTTGTGGCTGCCTGCACCGCCGGCGACCGTTGAAGATAAGACAACTCCGACCAGGGGTCTAGAGTGGGTTTAGGGTTTACATTTAGGGCTTAGGGTTTAGGTTTTGTATTTAGAGTCAGAGCTTAGGTGTTTTTGGTTCAGGGTTTAGGGGTTGAGGAGTTTATTGTTGAGAGTTAGGGGTTAGGGTTTAGGGTTTGGGGCTCAGGCACAAATCGTTCTTAGGCTTGAGGGTTCACCATGGAGTACTCCTTTTTATTGTGTCTAGGTTCCGCAGTCTTGTACCGAGTCTCCCTGTAAAGATTGAAGTAAAAGAGAGACCGGTCCCAACCTATAATATACCCCTAAGGGTCCAAGTACCTCATAACCATATACTCTTCTGAATGCTAACCTACAAAACTGCTATCCGTAACAAAAGTATATGATTATTAGATCCTTCGGACCCTTAGGGTACCCCTTGTCCACATCTAGTTCCACCCCACAAGATACCCCCCAACACCCTTACTCGAAAGCTGTAAGATTGTTCTCAAGCATCCCTCCTCCTGCAAGGGTTCCTCTAAAGGCCCCTTGAAGGTGCCAAAAAGGCTGCTAAGGAGAGATGCTACACATCCGGGCTTAGAGGACTTAGTTATATTTGGGACTAGAGGTATCCTAGTTGGGATATGCTCCTTCGTCTTGAGTTGCCTGATCTTGGCAGAGGCCCCCAAACTCCTCCAAACCCTAAGCCCGAACCCTAAACCCTTCAATGAGTGCCCAGAAGATGCCCCCAAAATGACAAACAAGAGCCCTGGTTCCACCCAGAATGTGCAGAAGAGTAAAGGGAGCATAGGCGCGTTATTGTTGATAAGAACAGGGTTCTTTGAGGGGTTCTGCCAGGGTTTTGTTAGATTTAGGGCTTAGGGCTCATGCAGGTTTTCTGAGTCTGCGTCAGCTTTGAGTTAAGCGCAACTAAACACACACTGACCCAGCTGCGGGCTCGAGTCTTTCCAGTAGTGCAGCTGTTGACAACCGACCCTCGAGGGATTTGCTCTTCGCAATGTTAGGGGATCCTCTCCTTTCTTCGCTGGCAATAGGGCAAAGTTTCGATGCCGTCGCATTGGTGCATGACATAGACCAGAGCGCGGCTACTTTGAGCCTACCCTGGAACGGTGAAACAGCTCGCTGCAGCGACCTTCCTTGCATCCATCCGGCAGGCACCACCCTTACGCTGTATAATGTGCAGTACAAGGGAATGTTGGGCAAAACACATTTTCTTCAGATCTTATCTGGCACAGTTATTGTGGAACGACCTGCCCTTCATGAGTATTCTTTTCGAGTCCTCAAGGAGGTTTGCGCTGGGCTTTGAGGGATTTCGGTTGGAGGTGAGTTTCTCGGGTTCACTTGCCTCGCAGTGTCAGACAGATGTGCCCTGGCTTGCTCAGCTTTGCGGTTGCAGTCAGCTCCGGTCATTCAGGGTGACCTCGCTGACTCCACCATCCGACAGCAGATTCACCTGGCCCAACCGGCACATCGCTGCCTCCTTGCTGCGGGCATCCCGTGTCAGGGTTACTCTCGTCAGGGGCTCATGCTGGGCTTCCGGGATCCACGTAGCCACACAATGTGCCATGTTTTGCAGCTTGCCTGGCACTCACAAGCCAGTGGTGTTGTCCTTGAGTGCGTGACTGAAATCCAGCAACACCAGGATGCGCTCACCTGCCTGCGAGATTTCGCGAGGCGGGCCGGCTTCAGAATGTCAGAGGTTGTTCTAGAGCTTTCGCATCAATGGGCCTCTAAGCGTCTTCGGTGGTGGGCAGTCTTGCTGCCAAGCAACATGCCTGCATTCTCCTTGCCCTGCTGGCCACAAAGCCGCGACACTTGGACAACTGGACGGGTCATCCCGGAGTGGCCCATTTGGCCGAAAGCTGCTGAAGCTGAGCTGTTATGGGACCCTGCCGAACTTGCAGCCTACAGCAACCCAGAGTATGGTACCGAGGCCCGCACACTTGCAGCCAACATGCAGGCACCAACCGCTCTTCACAGCTGGGGCAATGCACTTCGGGCCTGCCCTTGTGGATGTAGAAGTGTTGCTTTCAGCCCGGGTGGTCTCTCGACGAGGGGCTTGGGAGGCATTGGGGTGCCTTCCGTGCCACTCAAAGGCCAACGTTTTTTGCACCCGCGCGAAGTTGGACTCCTTAATGCGTTGCCGCCTTCCCACCCCTTGCCTCAGGACCCGCGTGCCGCTCTGTGTTTGGTTGGGCAGTTGAGCTCCCCACTCCAGGCCCTTTGGATTCTTGCCCACATTCGCTGCTGGGCGGCCGAAGCCTATGGAAGTTACTCGCCGGGCCCCCTGCAAGAACTCTGCAGATTTCAGGAGCATCTTCTTCAGCAGCGTCAAAATACTTGGCTTACACCTTCGTTGCAGGCCGGCGGTGTGGTTCAGCTGCAGGGAGAGTTTGCGGTTGCACGTGTTCACGTCCCTGGACCAGTCACCACCGGCCGTCTTTTGCAAGTTGTGAAGGCTGAGCTTGCTCCTGGCTTGTTTGCCCGTGTTTCTGATGGGTTTCGCGCCCTGCCTGCGCATGCCTTTTTGCATCCCCAGCCCTCTGGTCCAACGTACAAGGTGCAAACATTCGTTAAACGTGCCCGACTTGAGAATGATGCCATGTCTGCCACGCAGCCAGCCGACCTCATGTTGGTCCCCGAGATCCTTTCTGAGGCTTTGTCTGCCGCTACACCAGGCTCAGGTGAAACTACCACTGCCTCTCAGCCCAGCCCCCCGGCCACGCACGCCTCTCCCCGTGGAGACCATCCGGTCTCAGAGGCTCCTTCCCCGTCCCTCGCCCCCACCCTGCGGGATGAGGTTCAGCCTCCTGTTCAGCTGGTGTCTCCTTCATCTCCGGCCTCCGTTGCTTGTTCGTACGTTGGGCCCAGCCCCCGTGTGCCGGCTTCAGCTGAGCTAGTGCGGCCTTCTCCCCCCGACCCCGCTGAGGGTTGCACAGATCTGGCAATTTGGTGCGGTTTATCGGCAGCCATGCGTGTGTGCCCCACATTTCCGGCACTGCTGCTTCCGCCTCGTGTTGCCGATGTTCTGCTGCGCCTGGCGCTCACAGGCCAGGCTCTTCCTCCTTCTCTTGCAGCCACTGCGCAGCTCCGCCAGACCATGTGCTGCTGGCGCCTTTTATGCACGATGGGCACTGGACGCTTCTTACTCTGCGCCCCCATGGCAGTTTGGTTCAGGCTACCGTCTTCGATGGCATCCCGGGACGGAACGCATCTGCGGCGTACTCCCTTGCAGCGTCATTATGTTTCCTTGGAGGCTGCAGCCTTGACTCTTTTCTTGAGCGGACCACCTGGATGCAAAGCTCCCCTGCGGATTGCGGGGCTATCTTGGTCGCTCATGCCTTGAGTTTACTGCCCGAGCCGGCCTGCGACAACCCCTTGCACACCGCGCGCGCTTTCCTTGCAGCACTGCCGGCTTTTGAGTCAGACCTTGTTGGCCTCGGCGGCCTTGCGCCAGAACAGGAACAGGAGTTGCAGCAGCTTCTTGTTCAAAAAGGTGTGCCTCAGGATCAGGTTGCCGCAAGAGTGCACTCAGCTGTTGCCAAAGTTGGCGCCGGTGCTCTTGCTAATGCCTTGAAGCAAAAAAACCAGTGGCAAGCTTTGAAAGCTGCGGCCAATCGGCCCGGCTCACTCTTCAAGTGGGTGCAAGCAGATGAACTTCAGGCACACATCGAGCGCCAAAGCTCAGGATCGTTTTGGGGTTGAGGTCAGCAAGCCTAAGGCCAAGAAGCAGAAGTCTGTCCGGCGTCTTCCCGCCCCGCTCCACATCGATCCCGGCCAGCTGCAGTTGTCGGAAGGCAGCTTCATTACAAAGACCGGTGGCCCTCTCAAGCAGCTCTCCTTTGATGAGGTCCAGGCTCAGGCTTCTGGCATCTGCTTTTGCACGGTGGAACAGGCTGGCCCCTTCTTGGCCTTGGGGCGCAATCTCAGCGTTGATGCCTTGGCCCTGGCTACCACTGCGGAGCTACCTGACTCTTTGGCCTTGCAAGTCTCTTCTGTGCGCTACCCTGCTGTTTTTACGCCAACGCAGGAGGCAATTCTGGTCTCAGGATCGCTCATCCAATTGGGTGATGAGGAGGTGCAATTGTGTGCCACAGACATTGCTGAAGTTGAGCACCTGTCCACGGCGGTTTGCCGCCTCAACCTGTTCCGTGACGAATACAAGCACTCCTGGGAGAAGTTTTGCGAGGCTCCGCTCCGCGTTCTTCTGCAGCAGGTCCCGGAATTCCAAGTCTGCAAAGACCCAACCTGCGGTGGCAAATGCTCGGGCTTCCACGCAGCTGTCGATGAAGTCGTTGAGCACCTTTTTCTCGACGTTTGGGCCCGCCAATGGGTCCGCTTGGCAGGCGGCAAGGCCAAACCGGCCGAGGCGGAGTTGTTTCAGGCTTTCCTGAGGCTGCCTGCGTCAGCTTTGCCCCATGTCTTCAGTACGAGCCTTGACGGCCTGTACCTGGAACCTCGCGCAGCTGATGGTACCGGCCCCCATGCTGCTTGGGCTGTAGTCTGGTTGCCGGGACAAACAGGAGCTCAGGCCCAACTTGCTATGAGGACCACGGAGAAAGCATTAGCTGTCACCAGGCTTGGTCACAAGTTTGGGCTCCGGACAAAGGAAGCCGACGAGCAAGCTGTCTTTGAGATGCTTCGCCCACAGCATATCTTTCTGAAGGTCCGGGTCACGGCACGCTTTCGGCTGCACCCGCTGCCTCATGGTTTCCAACGACACAACCTGGTGCAACTGCTGAAGCAGTGGGAGTGGAACTGCAAGCCGCTGCAGCCGGATCGGGGGGATTCAGTAGGATGTGCCTGGATTGTCGGGGCCTCCTGCGATCCACCTGCCCTCGCACTGCCATTAGGCCAAGGCTTCGTACTTGCTACCAAGATTCGTGATGTTGGGCAGCCCCGTGTGCCTTCCAAGGAGGTTTGTGCTTCTGTGCGCACTCGCCGCGCCTTGCTGGTTGACGATGATCCTGATGTTCCCGCCGACCCATGGGCGGATGGTTCTGATCCGTGGTCTGCTGCTCGCCCCGTGCCTCAGGCCGCCAGTTCCTCTACTGAGGCTGTCACAAAAATCGCCCAGCTTGAGGCCGGCTTGAAACATGATTTGCAGGACATCGTGCAGCGGAAGCTCGATGAGCGCGATGCCGCAGGACCTCCACCAGGTCTCTCTGATCAGGACAAGCGTTTGCATGCCCTCGAAACCACTGTCACGGAGATGCGTCACCAAGGCGCCAAGTTTGAGACCTGGTTCCAGGGCTTCGGCACCAAGGTCTCTGACCAGGCTACCCAGCTTGAAGCACTTAAAACCACTGTGCAGGAGCAGCAAATTGAGCTTGGTAAGGTTCGCACTGACCTGCAGACTACTGTTCAGAGTGCGGTTGCATCTTTGCAGGGCAACCTGACCAATCAGATGGCAGCCCAGCTTGCGGGGCAGATGGAGCAGATTCAGTCGCTCTTTGCCGACAAAAAACAGCGGCACTGACTAGGGCACGCCGGCCGCAGCACTGGGCAAGCTTGCGGGCCGTCAGCTTCTTTCTGCCCCACCGCCTCTGGGCACAATCCTCAGCGTTTCTCCCAGCATGCCCGACCCCGCTTTGGTGTTTGCTGGGTGCTTTTTGCCTTGCTGCATTGGTGCTTTGGGCTCCAAACTTCTGTGTACGGCATTCCTGGACTGCTACTTTGGGTTTTGAGCGGTCCCTCTGTGGAGGCCCTGCACACCGTTCCTACAGTTCGGTTTGGCGAAGCGGACCATCCAGGCCCCGCGGCCAACTTCTTCGTCAGTACCAGCAATCCGTCTGGCCTTCGCTCCAAGGAGCCATTTTACTCCGATTGGGGGTTTGGAGTTCATTGCTTCTCGGAAACACAGCTTTCGGCTGTTAGCCTCCCCGCTTGCCGCCGCCAGTTTCAAGCATGTGCCAAAGCTGTCAATCGGCACGCCCGTGTGACTTCTGGTGCCCCCGCGGCACTCCGAGTGAATAGTGATTGGGCTGGCTCCTGGACAGGGGTGCTTCAGGTTGGGGATCTACCCTGCAGCACCTTTAATGTGGATTGGCCTCCTGGCCTCTTTGAGACCGGGCGGGTCATGATCAGCCGGCACTTTCACGACTCCTTGTCTGTTATGATTGCCACGGTGTATGGCTACCCACAAGGCCCCACATGGCCGGATGCACTCCACCGCACCGACACCCTGCTTGGAACGCTGACGCGCGAAGTCGTTCTTGGCTCCAAAGGTTTTCGGGTCATCTGTGGTGACTTCAACCATGACACTTCCAGCCTGCACCAATGCCAAATCTGGAAAACACACGGTTGGGTCGAGGCGCAAGACCTCGCTCATCAGTTCTGGGGCATTCCCCCTCAGCCCACCTGCAAGAATGCCACGCAGCGTGACTTCATCTGGCTTTCGCCTGAAGCGGCATCTTACTGTGTTCAGGTTAGGCTATCTGAGGTCTTCCAGGAGCATTCGACATTAATCGCCGGGTTTGCTCTCCCGTGCCACGCCGTTGTTGAGCATTCTTGGCCGCTCCCTGCTGAGCTTCCTTGGGCTGATGTTGATGTTGGTGCCTGGCACCAGCTTGCGGGGCATCAGTCTATTCCGTCTGCTCCAGACAGCACGCGCTGGTTTTCCTCCTTTTCTAAGGCTGTTGAGCGTAGCCTTGATGGGCATGTCTCTTCGTTCCCTGGCGGGCATCTTCCGTCCAACTGTTTCGGACGTGGCGCTCGCACCAAGCCCCAACGTACAGCTTGTCAGCCTCGCCCTTTGCGCCCCAGCCGTCCTGGCGAAGATTCTCTGCGTCACGACGACCTTGGTGCTGAAGTCCGACGTTGGTTTCAGCAGCTGCGCCGACTTCAGTCTTTGGCGCATGCCACACGATCTTTCAATCCGGCCCCTTCTGCTGTTGATTACCGTCTTGGACTTTGGCGTGCCATCTGCAATGCACGTGGATTCCGCGGTGGTTTCCTTACCTGGTGGCCTAACCGCCCGGTTCGCCTAATCGGCAGTCCCACACAGGTGCCGCTGACAGTGCCTGATGCCACTTCTGCCCGCTTGATCTATGAGGACTTCCGAGGCAACTTCCGCAGGCTTGAGTCCTGGTACTTGCACAACCGGGCAAAGGTCTTGGATGCAAAATACGATCATTCTCTTGCCCAGCTTTACCAGGAGCTTCGTGATCCTGCCCCTGAACAGGTCGACACGCTCCAGGTCACTCGGGATTATGCCATTTTGGCAACGGATACTCCCGGTGCACAACTTCACGTTGAGCGCCCGCTAGACTTACGCGGCCACTCCACCTGGGCCGTTGATGGTGTTCCCGTCGCGCTCCAAACCGCCGAAGCTGATGTGTGCACACTTGCATGTGATGTTTCTGAGTCGGGCCAAGAACTTGAGCAAGTACAGACCCTCTCTTCCGTTCCCGACTTACATGATGAATTTGTTTCTTTGTGGGCGCCTCGCTGGCAACAACACGCCAATGCGTCCCCCTCTGACTGGCAGCGATTCTTGGACTTCGCTGCGGCCTACTTGCCAAGCCACCAGTTTGATCTGCCGGATATTGATGTTCCGACTTGGAATAAGGCCCTCAGGCGTTTTCGCCCCCGCGCGGCAAGAGGCCCAGATGGATGGGCCCGTGACGACCTGCTTCACCTCCCACCGGCACGCACAGCTGAGCTACTCCGCTTTCTTCGTTCCCTGGAGCTCGAGGGCAAGCCCTGGCCAAAACAGTTGGTTGTCGGTTTCGTGTGCCTCCTCTACAAAGGAAACGGGCGTCTGGATGCGAACGGCTACCGGCCCATCTGTCTCTTTTCCATCGTTTACAGAACCTGGGCAGGAATCCGGGCCCGTCAGGTGCTGTTGGCCCTCCGCTCCATTGTACCTGATGGTCTTTTCGGCTTTGTGCCTGGCCGCGAGGCCACAGAGCTGTGGTACTCTGTTCAGCTCGAGGTTGAACTCAGCGTCTTGGGTGGCACCCGACTGTTGGGACTGTCAACTGATGTGGTCAAAGCCTTCAACAGCCTACCGCGTGTCCCCTTGTTGACGCTGGCTGCACAACTCGGCTGCCCACGTCGGCTACTCGACCCCTGGTGTTCTTTTCTTGAGGTCAATGAAAGGCGCTTCATGATCCGGCAACAGGTCAGCAGTGCCGTCACTTCGACTTCTGGCTTCCCTGAGGGATGTCCGCTCAGCCCTGTTGCTATGGTCTTTGCAGACTGGGCCTATCATGCCTACCTCCAGCTGCCGCTCTTCTGCACGCCTACAATCTGGTCCGGTGCTTTATGGATTTGTTGCGGCTACAGCTCGATGTTGCCAAGACTTTTGTATGGGCAACAGTTGCAGCGGACCGTGGCGTCCTGGCAGCCACAGGGTTAACTGTTCTGCAAACCGCTCGGGAACTGGGTGGGGTGATGTCGTTTGGGCCGAGTGTTCGAAACTCCGCACTGCGCGAGCGCTGCCGGATGCTGCACCCGCTTTGGAAAAAGCTGCAGCGCTCTCGTGCGCCCTGCTCCCTCAAACTTTCGGTCCTGCCCAAGAAGTTTTGGGCTAAGGCCCTCCATGGCATCTCGGGCACGCCTCTGGCAGAGTCTACAGTGCAGAGTCTGCGTACGGCTGCCACTTCTAGCCTGCGTATCCGCCCAGGCGGCAGCAGTTCTTTGTTGCGGCTCAGCATTGCACCGCTTATGACGGCGGACCCTGGGTTCTATCAGTTGCTTTGCTGTGTTCTGGATGCTCGCCGTATGGCCACCAAAGTGCCCAACTTTGTTTCCTTGTGGCGCCACTTTTCTGGCCTCCGCGATGGCCGTCACTTGCATGGACCCTTGTCCAAACTTGATTCAGTCCTGGCACAGGTTGGCTGGTCTGTGCAGGAGCCACCCTTGGTCTTGGATCATGACGGTCTCGTTCACGACCTTCTTTCAGTGCCTGGACCTCTACTCCGGCGTTTACTTGAGCAGGCGTGGCTTGGATTTGTTGCCCATCAGCACACACACCGCCAGACCATGACAGATCTCCGTGGGATTGATTTGTCTCTGCTGCGTGCCGCGCAAACAGCCCTTGATGCCTTGGATGTCGCCCGCTTGGCTGCTATCCAGTCCGGGGCTTTCTGGAGTGGGCAGCAACAGGCCCGTTTTGACCTGGGTCAAACAGGTATGTGCCCCCTTTGCCAGGCCGAGGATTCAGTCGAGCATCGTGTCCGTTACTGCCCCAGATTCGCGGCCGCTCGGGCCGACCATGCTTGGGTGATTGAGCTGTGGGATGCGCTGCCCGTTTCCCTCACCCACCACCTCCTTCCCCCAGCAAACCCTCACTTGCCGGCTCTTCGGCGGCTACTGCAGGCTGGCATCGACACGACCGATCAATTCTTTTGCTCTGGTTCTGGGAGGAGCTGGCAATGCCTTTTCACGGATGGTTCCTGCCACACCTTTGGCAGTGCAGACCTCGCATTGGCCGGCTGGGGAGTCATTCTGGCCAACACGGGCCAGGTGGTCGCTTGTGGCATGGTGCCGGGGCTCTCGCAAACGGCCCCTCGCGCAGAGATCCTGGCCCTCACAGCTGCAGCGCGATGGGCTTTAGCCACTGGACTACCCTGCCTGGTCTGGACCGATGCTGCCAACGTTTGTGCAGGCGTTGCGAAGGTTCAGGACTCCGGTGGTGTTCCCGGTACGGCTGATAACGATCTTTGGACGCGCCTGGCTGGTTTCTTGCGGCAACTGGACCCACGGCGCTTCTTGGTGCGGCACACGCCCTCTCACCTGGACAGTGGGTTGACTGAAAGTCCGACTGAAGACTGGCTGGCGCTTCACAACAATCATGTGGATGTGCTTGCGGGCATTGCTAACTCCAATCGCCCGCAAACCTTCCTGGAGGTACATCGACAGGCTGTTCGCTTTCACGAGGACACTTTGCGTGCATTGTTGGCTTTGCGGGCCATCTTCTTCGGAATCGCAGATCTGCAGCAACATGGGACAGCAGGGGCTGCGGGCCCCGAGGGTGAGGACGAGGAACCATGGATTCTTCCGAGTGGAGCAGTCACACGTCGGCTCGACCTGGAGGACACTCTGCCCGTGAATTGGCGTCTGATTGTCGCGGCCTCTGCTTCGGACTTGCCTCCAAGCTTCATACAGCAACTGTGTGAGTTTCTTTGGCAACTTGATGCCGCGGCGGAGCATGCATACAACCTCTCGTGGCTTGAATTGGTCTTCGTGCTTCACTGCAGCGATCGCTATCTGTACCCAGCCTGCAATCACTTGGGACAGTGGGTGGACGCTTCCACACTGGTTTTTCCGCCGCCAGCGCACACAGTCGCTGCCAGGCTTACTTTAGTTCGGCGAGCTTTACGCCCTGCTCTGCGCAATCTTGGCTTCGATCGTTTGTTTGTCCAGGGCCTTGATCATTCGGATTTGGGTGTTCGGTTCTCTCTTGATGGCATCGTCATTGGGATTGATACTCCTTTGCTTCTAAGAGCGCGCACGAGCCTCGGTCGCTTTGTACAGGGCAGAGCGGGGACCCGGTCCACGCTTGCGCGGCCGCTTTAGTATCACCACGAACAGACCAGGACGCTGCGGGCCGCACTGCTTCTGCTGTGCGTCCGCTTGACAGCATGTGTGTGCTAAACACACACTGACCCCACTTAACAAGCTGTAGCAACAAGGCACAACATTGCCCGAAAGCCCTGCATTGCATGGTTTTATGGACCAGAAAGCCTTAAGATATGTGTCCTTGGAGCAGGGTGGGGTTTCAGGGTTGTGTACTCCCCGAGTCAGGCGATTGCCTGCGAGTTTTACGGCTTTGCATCTTGCAAGTGGGTTCGATGTGGATTCGGATCGAGTTTTGTCTGCTGAGTCCGGCATTCCACCGCAAAGGTACTCTCCGAAAGGTTTAGGGCTTAGGGTGATCATCTTAGGAGCATGAGTCTGAGCATCGAGCAGATCGAAATCACAGCCCATCAAACCCTGAAAATCAGTACAGTAGAAAGGCCACAGGAACAGGAATTCCCACGATTAAAGTGGAAGAAACAAGTGCCTCTTGGCTGCCAGGGTCTGGCGATTCTCAGATAACGTTCAGTGCACGGCTCAGTGGCTCGGGAAGCTCTCCCGAGGGAGCGGGGACAGGTCCTAGATGTACTCTCCGATGTTTTAGGGTTTAGGGCTTTAGGGTTTAAGGCTTAGGGTTCGCTCCGTTGTGGTTGCCGTGCTTATTATGTGCAGTCCTACTCAAAATGCTGGTGGCTATCCGATGTACCCTAAGCCCTAAACCCTAAACCCTAAGCCCTAAGCCCTGAACCCTAAACCCTAAACTCCAGACCCCGAGCAGCCAGTTGCAGAGGCAGCCGGGCTTCCAGGGGCTACAGAGGGTTTCATGGTTTAGGGTTTAGGGCTTTAGGGTTTCATGGTTTAGTGTTTGGGGCATTTAGGAGTTTAGAGTTTAGGGTTAGGGGCTTTAGGGGTTTAGGAGTTTAGGGCGTTAGGATTCGGGGCTTTAGGGATTGGGAGTTTAGGGTTTCGACTCTCACTCGCGCACAAGGCAGGCAAGGCTCCACAGTCTTCGAGTGACGGGATTGTGTGGAGTTTAGGGTTTTGGGCTTTAAGGGTTTAGGGTTTAGGGTTTGGGGCTCTAGGGATTTAGGGTTTAGGGTTTAGGGTTTGGGTTTTAGGGGTTTAGGGTTTAGGGTTTCGGGGCTTTAAGGGTTTTGGAGTTTACGGCTTAGGGCCTTTAGGTTTGGGGCTTTAGGGGTTAAGGAGTTTAAGGTTTGGGGCTTTCGGGGTTTAGGGCCTTAGGGTTTAGGTTTACGACTTGGAAGCATGTTACGGTGTTCTATGCTGGTTCTTCTGGGGTGTCAGTTTTAGTTAAGCCTGGTTGTTGCGGAGATTTTCGGTCGAACCTGAAGTATAGGAAAAGAGCACCCTGATTACATCGGGGAGCTGGGATATTTGCAATCCAGCCTGCCTTGTTGGCTTGTGGAGTTTAGGGCTTCGGGTGAGAGAGACGATTCCCTCCGGAGACTTTCGAGCTTGTTGAGGGCGAGGGGCAGGACATGTGTCGGCTTTTATGTGCCAAGTGCCGGAAGCGCCGTATAGCCTGCATCCTATACCCTAAACACCCTACTTGGAGGATCTCGGGACTTAGTAAGCCGGGTTATAATAGGCACCTCAATTGGGGTTATAAGTAATTATAACTGTAGTTACCTTGTTTATGACCTCAGTTACTAAGTCCCATGATCCTGGATCCTTAAGTAAACCCTAAACACCCAAAGACCTAAACCCTTCATACCTTAAGCGATGAACCCTCAGCCGTCATTCCCGAAAGGTATGCACTGAAGCTCCTGGGGCCATCAACCGGAAGCTGCCCAGCCAGAAGCCCTGCGAGAAGATCCCTCAAAGCATTTGTCTGTTCCGCAACCCTAAGCCCTAAATCCTAAGCCCTAAACCCTAAGCCCTAAAGCCTAAACCCTAAGCCCTAAACCCAAAGCCCGAAGCCCTAGACCCTAAGCCCTAAATCCTAAGCCTTATAATCCCTAAAGTCTTCGCGGAGGGCTCGACAACCGCCACGCAGAGCCCGAACTTCGCGAGCGGCGAAAAAACGCGTACGCGGAGCCTAGGTGAAGCTAGGCGACTGGCACCATGCATGCCGGCCCCTCGGGCACTCCCACGGTAGTGGTATAAAGGAGAGACCCTAAACCCGAGGGTTTTTGCTGGCACATCCCTGGCCCCCCCCCCCCCCCCCC
>CAJNJA010007205.1:0-16316 GCA_905231915.1 Symbiodinium necroappetens
AGTAGTAGTAGCAGGAATAGTAGTAGTAGTAGTAGCAGCAGTAGTAGTAGTAGTAGTAGTAGTAGTAGAGACGCAGCACACCAGACCAACACTAGAGGTCAATGTAATCTGTTTCATGTCTGATAAGGTCTTACCTGCCTTCGAACTCCTCGTTGTGTTTCTGCGGCTGCCATTCACAGAGCAGTCAATTCAGACCCACAAATCCAAACGGAAAGATACAGAAGCAAACATTCTCATCCCGGCAGACCGTCCTGTTCCGCCTCACTGCTTCTGCTTTGTCGCCCCGGGAAAAAGTCAAAAGCTTAAGCAGAATGGTAGGACTTTGCCGGAGCCTGCTGAAGATTGCAGCTGAGAGAACTCACTACGGCTGACAGGGCATCCGAGGCTGCAGGTGATGGCTTGGGGGGCGTCTAATGGCATCCGGGAAGCAAGCGCAGGCGCGGGCGCGGAGAAGCAAAGAGCTGGCGCCGCCGCACCCATTCTCCAAGATGAACAGAGCCGTATCCGACGCAGGCAAGGTGATCTTGGGGAGCTCCTTAAAAGAACTGCTTTCGTTTAAGAGACCAGGACTCCGACTTCGGCGCTGCCCAGCGGCAAAGATCTGAGGCGACGGGAAGACTTGCTTTCGATTTTTGGTATGAGAAGCAAGTGCAGGCAAGGAGAAACTCGTGGAGTCCACATCTTGAAATTCACGCCTGAGAAGGGCCTAAACCCTGAACTTCAGACCACATATCGAAAGACACCAAATCCACAGCAGGCAACTACGAAGGTAGGGACAGTTTCAAGATCCGCGGCTCTCCATCTTTTTGCGATTCTTTACAGAGGAAGACGAGGCCCTTCAAGCCACCTCCAAAATGCCCCGGGACCTTGGCCTCCAACTTAGAGATTCAGTCCGTGCCGGGGCCCTGCCTCAAGACGGTGCTGCCCGGCACGGGAGCTGCTCGCCTAGTCTGATGTGCCGGTCCATTGCATTTAGGGCCTCTCTTTTTCCTGTGGCCTATGTTTCATCAGCCTCGAAGCACCCCCCTTTGTCAAGCATCAGAAGAGGCTGTTTGCATTTCGCCATCAAGCTGCCGGGGCATACGGTCTCGTGCATCGAATCGCCCCGAGGAAATTACTGTAGGGGCTGACATGCACTTTTGCATTTGTGCATCTAAAGCAGGGAGGTCGCTTGCGATTGCACATTCTCATTTGCATTTCTTGCAGTTGCATGGGGCTTGCATTGGCCACTGCACTACTCGTGCGACTGTAGTGCTCAAACTGTGCCACGCACATGTCCATTTCTCATGTCGTAAGAGCAACTTGCTGCTAAATGTGCGCATACTTCTCCACACTGCACCAGCATTGTGCCGTTAGACTCCCTCTCCCCAAAAACCCTTGAACCGCCCTTGAAGAAGGATTTCCTTCAATTCCTAGGATTGAAGAGGTGTCGAAGCTTCAGGGACCCTATACTCAGGCTTGGGCCGGGCTCTCAGGGCCTGGAAGAGCCTCACAAGGCCTCCGGCCCGACGCCCCGCTGGCGGCCTGACAGGCTGGAAGCAGTTCGACACGTGTGGCCGAGAGCACTCCCACGGTGTCTTCTGGGGCGTCCAAAATCCAAAGATGCCTTCTGAAAAGAGGCTGCTCCAGGATAGCGACTCCGCTTCATGGAGTGCCAGAGGCACATGATCACAGAAGCCCGCCAGAACTTCGAGGCATATCTGCACACCGAGGGTTCGCATCTCGACGGCAATGGCAGGTCACCAGCAGAAGCGAAGAGCTGGAGGTGCACAAGGTGCATGCAGTGCTGGCAGCCGACTGCTGGCATCACACGGCGTTGGAGAACTGCCTGCCGAAGCTGACCTCTGACTACATGCCTCTCTGCAAACGAGATCTGTGAGGACATGCTCCCGGATCTCCCAGATCCCGCTGGTCGCGAGAAGCCTTATACAAGCCTACACTTCGCAGCCGCACACACCTTCGGAGAAGGTCGCAGGCGGATGTTTTTGCCTACAGATTTGCAGCATGGCAGCGTGGTCTAGGAGGGCTAAGGGGGGCCCTACACCGCCGGCAGCAGGGCAAGTCTCTGAGCCCGGGCCTGAAAGCCATGCGACAGGCTGGCAGGGAAATGCTGCGGCCGCTGCGTGCTACCAACGCTGAGTCCTGTGCCAGCTTTGCGCTTAGAATGCCAGGGGGAGACGTGCCAATGACGTGCGAACTAGCCGCTGTGCTGGAGAACGGCGGGTCGTCCTCAAACAAACCCTTCCGGTCGGTCTATCGCTGCATGGGGGCAACAGGTCTGCGGCCTCATCCAAGGACGGAAATGCCAGAGGAGGTTGCATTGACTTGTCATAGGCACACAGGAGTGAACACTTAAGTTTCTCCGCGGGCATGAAAAAGTGCGGCAGAACTCGCCATCATGCGCCTAGTTTTGCCAGAGGCATAGGATATGTCGCACGACAACTTTCTGTTGCCAGAGATGAGGCCTCTGCCCAAAAAGGCCCGAAAAAGTGTTGGAAATCCTACCGTTGAGGAATTGGCAACTTGCTCCATCGCGTCGTGTCACAGCTGAGCACGTCGTCACACTGAGCAGTGAACTCGGTTGGTCTACTTAGACCAACGGTTCTGCTGCCTTCACCTGGGCAACCTCCGGCCGAAGGGCCGAGATCGACGGACAGAAAATATGCAGTGACGCAGTGGACCAAGACAAGGAATCGATCCTGAGTCCGGCAAGACCCCAAGAGTCGAGCCCAACACGGAGCAGGCCGTCTGACTGAACTTGGTGGATCCTTTGGCGGAACTCATGGCCCCTCATGGCGCCCAGGGGTGTGACTTGTACTTCTCCCGATCCTCCAACACGCCGAAGCCCTGAAGCTCTTAAGCCTCCACCCCTGGCCTCCGACTCAAAGCTCTAGTCGTTCATGCCAGGGACCTGTAACCTGAGAACGCTACCCTAGGCCTAGGCCCCAAACCTACAGGGCTTAGTTTTAAGTGGCTCGACCCTGGCAGAGCATCGCAACTCCAGCTCTAGAGGCTCGCACTCGGAATGTAAAGCCTTCACGAAGGTCTGAGCCCCAAGGCCCGAAAGGCCCCCGAAAAATCGATCCCTTGACAATTCTGTGGAGCATGGGGAGCTCCGTCAGGGCTTCGAAGTTTCAGCGACCTGGGGCGAATTACTGCTGCACTATTTGGATGCTTGCAAGCTTTCTAGAGGACCTCCATGGGGTGCAGGTAACCCCACTGGAGCTCGCATTTGTGTCTTCGACAACATCGTCCTGGTTGAGGTGTTGGAGGCTTGGCGCCAGCCACTTTTGGACAGCCTGCTTGAAGTAACACGAAGAAAGCTGCCGCACCGTCCTTTGTTTCCCTGTGCTTCAAGCTCGGGTGGAGTCAGAAGGCCTGCCTTGGTTCCTGGCCCCATGCCAGCCCAGTGCTCTTCTCGAGAACACGGCCGCAAGCCTTGCTGGGGTTAACGGGCGACATCAGCCTTTAGCGGATCAGGGAACCGGCAGCGGACAGGGTTCTCGGAACACACGCCCTTTCGAGGTTCACTCGGTCGGACCGGCCGGAAGGCAGCTCAGAAGCTAAGAAAAACACCCAGCTGCATGGGGCCTGATGCCTGAGCGGCCCAGCTGCTTCTGCCTGAGCACCGGGCAGCACCCCTTGCAGGGCGGTGCCACAACTCATCTTGACACATGATGTTCAACCGAAGCCACCCTGAAAGCCACTTGCAATCAAAATCGACAAAGGAAGCTCAAGACTTCGCTGCTGCGAAGGCGAAGCCGGGGCTGCCATGGCTGCCCTGCAGAGCCTTGCCGGGAAAGCGTGGCCCTCGGTTGGAGCAGCGCCTCGGGCACTGCTGCTGTCTGCCGCCTGGCACCCTAGACATCTGGACTCATACCCAAAAAAAACCGACAGAGTTCAAGTATTGGGTGTCTTGGAAGCCTGTCGAGCCGTCGCAGATGCTTCGCTTGCTTGGCAGCTGCAGCTGCAAAGCTGTACTCACACCCGGAAATGCAGCTATCTCTCTGCTTGGAGTCCGCATGTTCGGAACACTCTCAACAAAGGTCTGCTGAAATCGCCGTAAACCCCGTGAGTCCATTTAGCCACTGAGTCGCTCCAGATGCTCGAGCCATTGATGCAAAACGATGTTGGTTATACACCATAGAACCTCCGCAGCAGCGGCTCCTCTTGTAAGTGCACCTTAAACAACCCGATTCCGATGGGTTCGTCTTCCGCTCCATGGTAGCAGATTCGGTGTGTTAACTACAGCGGCTGTTGTGCAGCTTGCGATGAGCGACGGTTGTTGCTGCTGGCTTCGACCCAACGATCTTGAGCAAAGGGGCTTTGACTGTCAGTGGCCGGCAGCGCGCAGGACATGTAGCTGACGTGACGTGGTGCTCTCTTGTCTCTGCCTCACAGCAGGTCTCCAGGAGCCAAGGGACTGATCAGATCTCTGCGACTCTGCGATGAGAGCAAGCTAAGGCACTCTACAAAGTGTTGGGCGGATGGCAAGCCCGCCCATTTCTGCATTGTTGGCGGGCAAGCTAAGTCAGACCTTGCTTGCTTGCTTGCTTGCAGGGGGTTTCTCGCTTTCTCCGTGACCTCAACGGACCGATTCCTCTTCATGCGGGGCACGTCAGCAACCGTAGCCTACGAGACCACGTAAGAAGACAGCGGATCCTTGGTTCTCTGAGCTCTGGGGGAAAGCTGACGGTTCCCAAGGCCAGCGGAAACACTAAGCCTCGTCTTTACTGTTTCAGGAAGGCATCAGCCTCGACTAAGGGAAGCCGAAGCCACGGCCCAAAGCTGTGAGGAAAACAAAGGCACCAAGCTGGGCAGGCCTATCTGTGCTTCGGTTTCTCGGGCTTCAGGTGTCCTGCTGAAACCTCAACCCGCGGATCTGAGGAGGTAGCATCCCTTATCGATAGTCGCCTTGACCTTAGCCCACTGAAGGGGAGAAACCAACTTGGAGACCACCGCCCTTCCGGGGCCATGCCGGCACCGACTTCGATGTGGGTGCATTGGGTGCACGCCGGTGTTCAAGGTCCGGACCGCAAGGCCATGACGATGCTGCGGGGCTTGTTTTGCCATCAAAAGATCACGAGCTCCAGCATGGACACTGCCTAAACTCTCGGACCCGACTGCCTAGGCCCAAGAAAATAAGGCGCCTTAAGCTTGGTTTTTCGCGGTGGTGCGAGGTTGCAAAGCAGCGACGCGACAGAACCCCCAAGGCCTCAAGTCACAAACGACGCGTCTTTGCACCAAGCCGCTCGCTGGATCTATGTCGCACATAGAGACGCCTTCATTACCTCAGAACCCCGAAGTTCACACTGGATAAGGCCACAGAGTATTTCAGGAACACGGGACACCTTGCAGGGAGGAACCTCGGCTTAAACCTTCCGTGCCCGCCCCGTGCCAAAACAGAGCCGAGTTTGCCGAGCACCAAGATCGACTCTACCCAGGCCGTGTCCAAAGAGAAGCAGCTGCAGCGAGCCGTCCAAGTGCCAGAAGCTTTCAGTTCAAGTTCTTGCAACAGACATGCTTTGTTCGAAGCGACTTGCCAACTTCAGCAGTTCCCGTGCAAACAGTCTCGCTTGGACAGAGAACGGAGGCACAACTTCAACATGTTAGTTTGTTCGTCAGCTTTTTCAACTGTATATGTTGCGGCTGCTCCATCGCAAACCTTGATCTCATAGTTTGCACAGAGTTTGGCACTGCACCTCCCTTCACAACGTGTTGATTCTGCAACGCTTCTCGTAGTTTGCGGAAGTGCTGCAAGGCCAAGTAGTTCACCATGTACTTGGAGCCTTTTCCAATCATTCCTCTGTGATCAGAAGCGTGCATGCGCAATTAGCTCTTGTGCTTCGGTGGTGCTAGGCCGTAGCTGTGAATGGCTGTAGTCTTCAGGTCGGCGATTTTGCCTCAACTCTCCGATTGCACGCTCTTGGAGTTGAATCACGAAAACAACTGTACACCTCATGCTTCCATGGGCACAAGCGCGTCTCGGGACATCAGGCTTCGCATCGGAACTGCGATAGTTGTTGCCGCTTGGCCCATGTTGCCGATTTTGCTGAAGACTTCGTGGCATCGGCATTTCCGGGGTGCCAGCTGTCGCTGCTTCTGTATGAGGTCGGCAAAACACGAAAAGTTGTGCTTTGATACGTCAGTGATGCCACAACCCGTGCAAAGCTCCATCACAATTGCTTCCGTGATTTTTTTAACAGGGTGTTGCCTGCATGCCTGCACACCCTCCAGCAAGTCTTCCAGTTAAGTCAACTGACAAGTGGAGTGTAGTGCCGGCATTGGGCGGTGCAAGAGTCACTTTTCTGCCCGAGTGCCTTAGTGCCTGAGCCTTATCTTGCAGGCTACTCCTCCTCCCGGCCCACCGTGCCTCCTGGTAGCCAGCCTCTTGCCGGTGCAAAGCCCACGGCCCCATAGCAGGCATGCACCCTCTTTGCCACTCAAAAAGTCTGAGAAGTTTCCATGGCCGTTTCATGACCGCTTCTCTGTTGCAAAGCTCCGTGGCAGAGCAAAGGGTACCACCGGCAGGAGGCCCTTAGCCGCCGGACACTCTGGCAACTGCCTGATGGCTGCCTGGACTCCACGAGTTCAGCCAGTGGCACCGTCCATTCCAAGCTGGCCCCATGCCCTGCATGCCGGCATGCATAGCACTGGTCCAGAAAGAGCACCAGCATGTTGCTTCGGAGGCTCAGCCGAAAATGTAAGCCAGAACACTCAGCCGGCACTTCTTAAGGTTGGGCTCAGCCGGGTTGATAGTTTGGTGATGGTGCAGGAAGGCCGAGCAGGCAGTGGGGTGCAGAAGGTAGGTTGCAAGCTTGTCAGAAGCTCCCGACTATGAACGTTCAAACAGCCCGCCCGCCCTCGTGAGAGAAGCCCTATGACAGGGGCCTAAAGGAAAAGCATCCCAGACCCTACACTAAACCTTAGAAAGCTGCGCCTGGGAAAGTTGGTGAAGCCAAGTATATCAGTGGGTTAATACGATTACCTATAGTAGTTTGGGGGTTCCTCATCATAACTAGAATAAAGAGGGCCCCAAAGCCCCATTCTAATTCTTAAGGCCCCTTCATTCATCCGATTTTTGTCAGTTCTACCCCTGGCCCGCCAGTGGCGGCTTAGGCCGCGACTTTCCGGGTCTCCCTTAGCTGCCTCGACGGATTCCGCCGTCATCCCTCGCAAATGGGGCGATGATGGATTCTGGCTGTACGGGCGTTTGTATTTTTGGGGTGAAGTTCACTCTAGCAGAGACGGTTGGAGCTGGGCTTGTTGAAGGCGTTGGGTCAGAACGACGTCAAAACCTTACGACAACTACAAATTCTTCAGGCTGGGTATCCGATTCTTTTCGTTCGAAACTTTCCAAACTGAGCGCTGCTTGCAAAGAGCGGCCACACTTCAGAGCCGTCCAGGAGCAGGGTTCATTTAGGAGTCAGGGATTGCGTCAGCTCCCTGATTCCCGTGCCTTCCTGGGGCCTTAGAGGCAGATTTTGGGAAATCGATCCGTCAAGGCACATCGGTGACAAAGAGCCCAGACTGCTCCGTCTGTATGGCGCCGAGGTCGAAGACCGAGCACTGAAAGCCGGAGCGACACGGAGCTCGGGATTCCGCCGTGGCCTGGTGCGGGAAAGCCCTCAACTCAGAATCCTATACCGGTAGAGAGTGCTTCAAAACGGAAGAGTGGGAGACCCTCGCGAGAGGCGAGTGCGAAGACCCGAGTCGACTGCGTCGTGTAGGAAGGCGAGCAAGCGGAGCTCGTGGCAGAGAGGAGCCCATGGCGACCTGGGCGCCTCAGGAGACTGGCCGCGCCGCGGGACTCACAGCGACAGCGAAGCTCGGGTTCCCGGGTCCCGACACAGGAGACTATATGGCCGTCTTGGCAGCTCGGCCCAGAAAGAGAATAATGGAAGATCCTGGTTAGAGCTGGCCAGTGAGAACACCCCAGTACATCTTATGGCCAAGGTATTTTGCAAAGCGCGAGACAGACTCGGTCCCAGCATTTGGGTTCCACGTTCATCTGCTTAGCTGCCCCTGCGTGCTCTAGCTTGCGACACAGCAAGAATCGAAAGGCAAATCCGCTCGCATGCCGACCAGGCCCCTGCAATCTCAACCCTTGCTACAAGGAGGGGGATCTTCGGCAACTGCGGGAATCCCTGTCGGACGCCATGACCGCCATGGCAGACCGCCGAATCATGTGTGAGAGGAGCTGCGGCGAGTCACTTCCTGCGTAATTACGACATGCGAAGAGCAAGCTCAACTGGAGGGCGACCGTACAAACCTTCCCCATGCTCCAGCACCCCTAAGCGCACTATGTGCACGTATTCCGGAATGGATTCGCACCGGAACCTTGCAACATAGACAAATAGAAGCACATTGCAAACAACATGCAAACACCATGGGGCAAGTGTTACAGGCTTCTCTCCCGAAGCGCTGTTCCTGCCCTCCGAGTGGACTGAGAAGCTGCCTTGAAGGGAACTGACTTGTGGGGCAAGCTACCATAAAAGCTGAGCTCATGGAAACAATGGTGCTGAACAAAAGCGAAGCACTGCAGCTGGTTTGGCACTAGGCCAACCGCTTCGTTGGCCCTCTGTGGGGCGCTGTGGGCTGCGGACGTCATGTTTTGAAAGCCCACGACAACGTCAACAAAAGCTACTCCTCTAACCCTAAACCCTAAACCCCGAACCCTAAACCAAGCTACTCCTCTGCGGCCGCCCTGAATCGAAGAGGTTTTGTTTTTCATAAGCATGGAAAGTAGAGGCTTGATGCATGACTATGGCGACATGCTCAAAGCCACCGCAAGGACTTTCCTGCTGCTGAGACGGTGCATGTTTGCAGAGCATGAGACAGGTGTCAGCTTGCAACCAGCTTTGATCAGGTCTCGCTCAGGAGGCTTAGCCCTCCCGGTTGCAATCATTTCCTTGGGAACCCCCTGAGAGGATGGCAATCATTTTACATCGAATGCGTCACATTGGAAGACGACCCGTGTGGCCCTCTGCAATCATTCTTGGGGGCTGGAAATGATTGTGGCATTTCGCAATCATTAACCCCTACTTCGCTTGCAATCATTTCCTGGGAAGCAGTGATCAGCTTTGGGATGCTGTGAGCAGAACCCAGACCTCTTAACACTGCTTTGGCTGCTTTGAGCATCATGGTGCAGTCTGGGCTTTGAGAGCTGCACGCCCGGAACTCTGAAGCAGGATCCGAGGACGTGGACGCAGAGTCCGAGTCGGAAAGCAGATCGTTAGATTTCGGCGCCGCGCTGGACTTGAGTGCATGGCGGAGGAGGTGCCTGCACTGCATGCAGCTTGCCGAGCTGCACTTTGTCTTCAACATCAGCTGCAGCAGCATGCTAATCTCTAGCCAGGACGACTCTGACTGGACATCTGCTTTGAGTCTGGTTCAGGTTGCGTTCCCCCCCCCTTGGGGAAAGACTGGAGCCTCTCCAACAACAGCGGCGTGTACTAAAATTAGTGACGCTACAGCACTTGGTGCATGCGAGCATTTCATCAGCAGTTTCTCTCAGCTTAAGGGCTGTAGTCCCAACTCGCGCTGAACATGTACGTGGTGCCATGAGGTGCCTTGAGAGGCCGCAATGTGCGAAAGTGCACTGCCAGCGCACTTCCATGGCACGATGCTTGCACCAAGGCTTCAAGGACTTTCCTGCAGCTCTGGGGGTGCATCTTTGCGACGCACTTGCTGCAGCACATGCTGACGTCAGGCGGTCTCTGACAAGCATCTGAAGCTGGGGACTCCTCGGCCAGATGGATCGGGAACAGGCCGGGAAGCAAAATCCAGGCAACAGCTTGGCGCTGGCAGATTCTCGGCAGCACAGCCGGCTAGATGGACATCACGGCTCACGTGTTCCGACAACCATGAACTGGAACAGCATCGCGGTGGAACAGCCCGATCAGATCTTGTGCCGGGCACCAGGGGCTTTCGACTTAGGCTTCCAAGCCAGAGGATCAACAAGGGCACCTGGTCGCTACTCGGGCCTCCAGCTCCCAAAAGGCTCCACCACGACAAGCAAAGGCCTTGAGAGCACATCGGGCACCTTGCTGACTTTCCTGGTTTGCTTTGGGCTTTGCGGTGCTGAGGCCTGCCCTGAGACGCCGGATCAGCTGAACTCGCCTCGACAGGGAATTCCGCGTGCCCAAAGCCTTAAGGCAAAACCTTGCCACCGGCATTCACGAGCTTCGCAGGTTTGCAGAAAGCCCTGTCGCAACCGGCGCGTCGCATCAGAACATGCAGGCAATTGCGGAGCTTGTCAAAGAGCTCGGTTTACTTGTCGGGAGCTTGCTGCAGTTGTTCACGACTCAACGGCGGAAACGGCTTATGAACCTCTCTTGTTCGCGTTTGGGGCAATCCCTCTGCAGTCGATTCCGCTCACGAGGTTCAGCGGTTCAGCGGCAGACCACCATCTCTGGAGCACATCTTGCGCTACTCGCGGTTACTCATCGAGTCGTAGAGCCTCCACATCAACACATGTCCTGGTCCCAGGGTTTCTGCCACGGCAAGCTGGGCCTGCGGCAACCGGGAAGATGCTTTTCCGCTCCGGCAAAACATCCCGAACACCACTTGCAGAGCCATGACATGCCGGGCTTCAAAAAACGAACCCGAAACCATGAAAAGATCTGTCGAAGTGCTGTGTCTGCAATGGTCGGAGTGCCCCTATCGGATCCAGCTAAACAGAAAGAAGCAGCCTCTTCCCAAATGACATACTTCGACATGTATGCACCTTCTCTGGCATGTAGGTCTGTGTCATCACTTGCAACATGGACCCGACTCTGTGTTTCGGAGCTAACCAGAGCTCGCCTGAGAGTGCCAGGGGCCGAGATTCCCAGACCTACCTCAGAAAAAGGCCCCTGCCCGCGTTACAGAGATTTCTGCCCGAAAACTGCGGGGGAACCGAAGATGTACGGCAGAACTCTTGGGCAGGCTGTAAAACCCACGTCCTGGCAGTGGGGACGGGTCACTGACGGGTCAACCAGGATCAAGGACGGCGAGGGTCTCGACTACAAACCCAGACCCCTACGTTAAACATGTATACCCTTTTTACTTCCTCCACTCCCCCCCGCTGTATATGAGTTGGGCTTAGGAAGCTTTTGCCGAGGGCGCCCTGTGTCGGGCCCCCCACAACTTCTTCAGATCCGAAGACAGCGCCACAGGGAGCCAAGGTCTGCAGGTGCTCCCACTCCGGCTTTGGAAACGGCGGCCCATGGAGCAGTCGGCCACGGCGATTTCCGAATCGGGCAGGCGGTTTTCGGCGAGCGGCAGCATTTGGACCTCACCCGTTGCTGAGTCTCCTGGTCCCCGGAGTCGCTAAGTCGCCAGCTCATGCATTGTAGCAGTTTTCAGCGCACGCAGCGCAACACCAAGATGCTCTGGGTGGACACCTCTGGGTCGTGAGCCTCTAGTACGGAGCGGCGTCGATTCGCCAAAGACTTCCGTCCCTGCAGAGAGACAGAGAAGCAAGCTCGCTCTTCTCAAGAGTTTGGGCGGCGTGACGTGTTTAAAGCGTGGACCCTTCTCCCGAAACAGAAGGAGGCGCCTTCATCTTCGTGCCAAAGAGGGCTTCCTGGCCCGGAAGGACTCCTGGACTCCTGGAGCTAGCGGCAGCCAGCGAATAGCTAGCGGATAGGGAGGAGAATCCCGCTGCAAAACCTGAGTTTCTCAATTTGCTTGCAACTCAAAGTCTCCGAGAAGGCGGAGTCGGCAGGAAGAGACGGGCCCGGGTCTGCAGTGGGAGCCCGAGGTGTTACGTTGCACATGCAACTGCCTTCCGCCTTCAGGCGCTTAGAAAGTTGGGGGTTTGGAGGATGTCAAAGCCAATGCGATGCCGTCCGAATTCCTCTAGAGGTTTTACGGCCTGGGCATTTGGAGAAGTGTTGTTGCGAAGATTCAGCACACGGAATGAGCGATCAGGCCGCAGATGAGGGCCCAAGTTGGGAAGAGAGGGACGGTGAGACCCTTGCATGATGTACTGTCCCCAAAGAAGAAACAGGTGCGCAGGAAGACTGCTGCATGAATAGTAGAACTGCTGCAAACCAGATTCATCGCTACATGGTACTTGTACTTGGCTCCAGCACCACGCCAAGTACCCAGGGACGCTGGTGGCCTCTTCACACCCTTGGCTCGGTCAAGAACTAAACTTTGAACTACAAACCAAAACGGTCCCATGTGCTTCGGTCGGCCTTCTCCGGAAGAGTGCCGACAAAAAGACTGCAAGGGTAAGGCCAGCTGAAGCAGCGCTTGCCAGGCTTCGGCCAGGCTAAGGGGAGTCCTTGCCTCATTGCTTAATCTTGGAGCCTTTTACAGAAACCCAGTCTTGAAGTCTTGGAAGGCTTCAAAAGAGACCTGTGGCCTTGGTGGCCTTTGGGGCCTGGGGAGCTTTCTACTGAGGGACTAAATACGAAAGTGGCGCCTGACTCACGCCTCAGCATCCGAGCACTCCAGCCCGAACGGGATCGGAGAAGGGGCGGCAAGTGCCGCCTCAACTCTCTTGAGAAAATGCCCCATGGACCCCCTCTGAGTCTGAGGAGGATTGAAGTAACTTAGGAACTTACAACTTAGGCTCCAAAGATCGGGGCGCGTTCCATGCGCTCATGTCACCCGCCTGCGCAGCTGCGCCAATCTCCAGGTCCAACGACAAGGAAAGTGGTCAAATGGTCAAAACTATTTCAAGGAATCGACCCCCTGTTCCATTCCCGGGCAACCGACAAAGAACCCCCCCAAGAAGGAGCGTGTGCTGACGGCATGAGCGCCCCTGCAACGTCTGCTAGCTGCAGCTAGCAAGCAAGCAGCAGCAGCTACTTGCTGTGGGATGGCAAATTCCATGCTCAGCACAGGCAGAGCGTGAAGATATGTGAAAATGCCACCGTGAGACTCACAGGTGCGCGCCTCGCTTTGCAACACTATCTGCTCTTTGGAACTGGCAAGCATGACCTTGAACCCTGCATGTTGTGCCTATCTCCAGTCAGGGCTTTGGTCAAAGCCGTGGTGAATCTTGTCCACCTTGGGCATCTCTCAAGTTCCGCCAGCACCTCCAGCCTGACCTTCTGCTGCCAGGCGAGGAGACTGAAAGCCTTTCCACGCTCCTGCCGAGGCTTTAGGCCGTCACGCGGGAGCGCAGCGTCAGCCCGCTGAAGGCCCCAGAAGGCCGCGGCGACAAGGACCTTTCAGAAAGCGTAGCCTACGGCGTCGCTACGCTGCTGGAAGCGCTCAGCGAGGTCAGGATGGAGTCGGAGTCGGGCCTCAGTGCTTTTGCAAGGGGACGGCCCCATCCAGACCCGAAAAACACAGCGCTTCTGGCTTCTGTGGCTGCCCGAGAACAAGGCAGGACTTCGCGAAAGAGCTGCGCCAGTTGAGGTCGTTCATGCTTTGCAATGGTCGAGCAGTCCTCCCTATCCTTCCCCAGTCACTTGGGGCGTTTTGAGGTTGCTTTAAAACCTGCACACCTTCTCTCGTATTGCCATGGGTTGCAGAGGGCTCAGCTGGAGTCCGCACTTTGAAACATGTTTCGGCATCGCGCTGGGAAGCTTGGCTCCAGCCACCTGTGCCGCAGAACGTGCAGGCTTGGGCCTCAGGGGATGCTTGGAGCAGGCCTTGATGGCCTGTGGCCGCGCCTTGGGCCGTACTGCCCCTAATCCCCTTGCGGTTCTGCATGCCTCCCCCAAGATGGTGCTATCCTCAGGTTTATCTTCCGCGAGGGGTGACACTCCCTTGGAGCTCAGGGAGATTGACGTGCACAGCTCAGCCGTGCGAGGGCGGACCCTTGTTGCTTGGCAGAAAGCACTTTTGGTTGAGCTTCTGGCCTTCAGGCACCGAGACGCGACTGCCGTGGATGAGGCAAGGAAAGTAAGTGGTTGCTGGAGATGCTTCTTTGCGGTGTCGCTTGCGAGAGGTGCAAAGCCACACAGAGTCTGAATCTCGGCGACGGAGACTCCCGGCTCACGGAGAGCAGCATCATCAAGAGCTGGACACCTTGGCTGTCGAGCCCAGGCTCCACGAGCTCTCGGGGCCCGCATGGCCCGCATGCTACCTTTGCCCTGCGTGAAACCTCTTCCCGAGCGCCCCGCCAGCATTTTGTCGTCCGATCTCGGGATGGCAGCACGCTGAGCAAGCTGAGGGTTTTGGGACCTGCCCGGAAGCTGTGAGAGAGTTCGAACACAAACTCATCTTCAGGAGATGCATAGCCATAGCGACAGCAACGTCAGTCTGGTATCTGTGGCATCAAGTCCTTCTTGCCGAGGGGTCGTACAATGTTTATTGCAGGCCATGTGACGCTGGCTGCGATCCTCGCAAAGATACTTGCTGCTCTGATGCGCAAGGCAACCGTGCCGCACCATTCCACAGGAAGCAAACTCGGACCCAGTCGAAGCAGTCTGCACATGGTGCCCGTCTGCGAGAAGCTGTGGCGCATCACGTGTCGCCATTCCGCAAAAAGCCTCAAGCCAAGCGACATGGCTGCGGCGTTCCAGGGGTTCCTGGGAGACTCTGCGTAAACACAACAAAAACAACCCGCTGAGTGCCTAGGTTGAAGGCTTACCTTCGCACTGACATCACCCGTGGTTCGTTGGGTTTGCCATCGCCCACGATGCAGAACTGTTTACAACGCAGAGAGCCCGGTTACAATCCCACCTGCAACCTGCGAGCCTTTGGTGAAACTAAGAGGCGAGCATCACCACGCCGGTGTGCAGACGCACTTCGCGGCACAGAATTTCGAATAGCGGTTCTAGCTGTGCCAGCTCCCAACTTACCGCCGCGCCGAAGCTGCAAAGTGTGGCACCTCCGCGACAAGATGCGGTCACCTCCGCCTCACGATGCCGAGGCAACAAAGCAGGAGTGCAAGCTTGCGGCTACACGAAAAGATGCGGCGCCTGGCATCAGACCACAAGGGGCCCTGGCTGTGAGCGGCAAAGCATCTCCGGGGCGGGAAGTGGGTCTACCGGTGCAAGATCGCAAGCGAACATGCTGTGGGAGCTCGCAACTAAACCCCAGTGCAATCTATGCAAACAGAGTTGCTACCTTGGCTGCGAACTTCGGCCTTCGGTGGCGCCACTGCTTGAAAGAGTGCCACGGCTCGATGTTTAAGACTATGGCCTCTTGCCGTTTTGCTCCGTGGGCCTCGGGCGACGGCTTCATCTCTCTACTTTTGCGGTTATGCTAAGCCTTAGAGGGCAGCATTGTGCACGCCAGACAGGCGGAATCTGCGACAAGACAGGCATGTGCAATAGCTTCGCCAAAGCATCGGGTAGCTCTGGGCGCCTTCTGTGCCAAAACAAGTTGACCTCTTGGGCCGCAATCTGGCAAGCAGCAAAAGCTCAGCTCAGCACATGCCCAGGTATTGCTTGGCAGCAAGGCTCTAGAGAATTAGCATCTGATTCCACTTGAAATTGAGGGCATCCGTCAATTCGAGTCGGTGCCCTTGGCTACTCGACTGGCATGTCTGATGGCTGGACTAAGTCTCTGGTGGGGCCAGCGGCCGGCGCTCTACTGACATCGGCACCGCCTGCGCCCCATCGCGGACATCGTCCGGGCACGATCGAAGGCTAGACGAGTAACGGAGGAGTGACCCCAGCAGGGAGTTGCAAGCACCCAGTCCCGGGCTTGGCTGTGACCCCACAGTCGCGGTGGCCCTGGCCTGGAGACTCCGTGAAAGCGTGTCATGGCTGCAACTTAGGATGGAAAGCTACGGCTCTACGGCGTGTAGAGCGACTCCCTTTTGAGCGAAAAGCCGAACTTCCCCTCCAGAGCAGAAACGTGGACTGTCGAAGCGCAGGAGACACCACAGAAATCGAGCCAGCGCTAGCCAATCCGCATGCGAAAGGCTTTGGGGCACCCAGCCGCCCGAAATCTGATTCATTTCTGGGCTTGGGGGTCGCTGCCATCCTTCGATGAAGCCAAGGCAGAAAAGCCGGTGAGCAACCCGCAAGAAGGAAATGTGAAAACCAGGTGCGTTTTTAAAGGCTTGGAGTGCACCTGCTTTACTGGGGGAAGCATGGGGAGGCCCCTCAAGATCTCGGAAGTCAAAGGAAGTGCGACCTTGACTCGCGATGATGACCGGAAACTGAATGTTAGGGCATGAGCTTGCGTGTGAGCCAAGGTCCTGCTGGTGATGGACTTTCCTAGTAGCGATGGACACTTCAAGAGATCAAGCGCCTCGACGGCGTCAGCACTCGGAATCTCCAGCCAAACACTCGAATTCAGCAGCTTGCTGCCCTACGTCTTCCTGCCAACAAAAATCAGAAGCTTGCCCACATCGCGAAAAGACTCCGAGAGGCGCAAGCGAGCAGTCGTGGCGTGTGAAAACCAGGTGCATTTTT
>CAJNJA010007206.1:0-16316 GCA_905231915.1 Symbiodinium necroappetens
CCGCCCTCACCGCCCCCACCGCCCTCTACGTCGTCACCACAATCACCCTCACTGCCCCCACCGCTCACCGCCTTCACTCCTGCCATTGTCCCCATATATATCATGGCTGCTGACTACTAAAACTTGTGGCCTTCCTTGGATACTCAGCTTTCGGGGTCGGCGGCACTGGCGGCAGCCTGTAAATAAAATTATGAAGTTTTTATATTCAATAAATCATATATCGAATCAATTTATAGACCCTTTATTATTCATTAGAAAAATTAAACATACATTATTGTCAATCATTGAGAGTTTAACAGAGGTGTTCTTTCTCCAACATATTTAAGAAAATCAAAAAGTCACAAAATTCGACAAAATCGAAATTTCCTTCTATAGTTTGACTCTAGTTATCTCGCGAAAGACACATATTATAAATCATGTAGGACGTCTGCTTTTGACATCAGGGGCACCCCATCAGTCAAAGGCTGCATCCTCTGAGTTCAGTGTTGATGAGTGATCTGATTTTGTAACCAAGAGGCGCCCCATCAGTCCAAGGCTCCATCCGCTCGGATTTCTGCCTTTAACATCGCGGGCGCCCCGCCAGTCCAAGGCTCCATCTGCGGAGTTCCAGGTTGACGAGCCTTGATTTCAAAACCCGGGGCACCCCATCAGTCCAAGGCTTCATCGGCTGAACTCCATCCGCTGAGCTCAGCGTTATATAGGACGTCTGCTTTTAACATCAGGGGCACCCTATCAGTGCAAGGTGAGATAGGAGTTCTGACTTTATTCGGGAGCGCCCCATCAGTCCAAGGCTCCATCCATCCTCGGAGTTCATAAGAGTTCTGATTTCAATAACCGGGATGCCCAATCAGTCCAAGGCTCCCGCCGGTGAGTTCAGTGTCTGTAGGACTTCTGCGTTGAACATCAGGGGCACCCCATTAGTCCAAGGCTGCATCCTCCTGAGCTTAGGGATAAAGAGGACTTCAGCTTTTAACATCAGGGGCACCCCATCAGTCCAAGGCTCCATCCTCTGAGATAGGACCCGGTGCTAACGGAAAAGAAAACAGGTGGGCTGGTGCAGGAAAGGGTGCGGACCGCCGGGGCGGCGATAAGAGTCGTGGATGACTCGAGCACCCCCCCTTTCCCCCACCTGGTGGCTGGGGCGAAAGTGCCGCATCTTATCTGTGTTCATGCTATGGCAGCTAGCGACTCTGTGGGGACGCCGCCGTCGTTACGTTCTCCTTGTATGGAAGTAGCGTAACTACTGCCGAGACCACTGGAAATAATTTGCGTCTGCTACTGTCCCCATCAATTGCTCGATTTCTGGTGGATTCCAATACTGCCACTTCTGAATGGCATTTTCTCTACGGTTGTGCATGTGGTACTGGTTAATGCCCCACTTCAGGTATCATCAGGGCAAGTATCTAGTATGCAGGCATTTCCTTGTCCCACAAAGACATGGGTGATTCTGGTGCAAGTTCCTAGACACACTCATACCCCCCGTTGCTACATCGTACTTTTGGATGAAGGCGGTCGTACAGTTTGTATGTAATGTATATTTTCTTGTGTTCCCTCAGTGACATGTGCGAGCATTAACAAGCAGAGTCGCTTGTTGGATTGCGGTCAGGCAATGCTGCAGACGAGAAAATTGATGTATTCTCACCTTCTGCCTCTGTTGTAAGGTGCTCGTGCTTGGCTCTCCGATTGGCTTCGGCTTCTCTATGGCCTTGCGAACCCCTAGAAATTGGCCATGCCTATTTGTATTTCACTCGTGACGCATTCCTATTCAAGTGAGCTTGCCATTATCTAGGCGCAGAAATTGCAAGTCGGACACATGTGTTGATGTTGCTACTGCTTCTTGATCAGATCCTGTTCTTGCTATGGCGTCTTATGATTATCGAGTGGCAGTCTTTCCTTTTTGGTTGCGTGTTCGCCCTCGGTGCTGGAGCAGCGGTGCTTCCTCTGCATCTGGCGCACGCGTTGGGTCGCCCCCGTGCGAGCCCTCTGTGCCTGGAGCATGGTTTCCTCGGTACTGGCCGCACCGTTTCGCCCCCATGGTTTCTTATGGAAGTTGTATATGCCGAATTATCTGACCGATCTTCTTTTGCTGTGATGCTTTGCCTGTTGACGTCGTCAGGCTCACTTCTTCCTGTGGCAGACATGCGATTCTCACAGCGTCTTGCGGCCCTCTGAAATCTTTTTACGCAGGCTTGTGACCATCCATAGCTTCCTCGCGTTTTTGTTTGATGAAAGTGGGCTCCGTGTGGCGTCATGTGTCATGGAAAATTTCTGCATGCTCCACTTTCAGGACCATATTTCCGGACACGACTGTAGGTAAGGATGTGAAATACATGACCTGTCCCTTCCCCGTACTTGGCCTGACTGACCCTTCCCCCCACATCCTGCGCGCATTTCGAGGATTGTTTTTGTCGTAGACTCGTAGATGCCATTTTGCACGAGTACGGGTATGACTTCATCAGCTGGTCAGGGCTGTGCAGTTCTTACACCATGGTGTTCATTAGCAGCTCCGTTTCCTGCATCGTGTTACCGTCCCACGTTTCTCAAAAGCCGATACTCGTTGCGATGTGTGTCACCAAAACAATGTTTATGCAGAGCAGTGTTATAAGTGCGCATGATCAAGTGTCATGAAGTCAGGGCCATCGGCAAAGCTTTCAGCGGGTACGACGGGCAAGCCGGGATGGGCCGGGCGGCATCGAGTTCGCCTTTTGCGCTTTGCGGTGCGTGCAGCTGCGGCAACAATCATGGTTCAACGCACTCATGCTTTCATCTCCGGTCTAATCCATGACTGAGTTCCCAGCAACAAAAGTCGCAGCCTTCTTTTGGGGGTACCACGGCGGGCTATCTGTGCACCAGGTGCTACCTCGCAGTAGTTTTGACTGACATGAATGTCAAAATATTTGTCATTGAAGACGTTGACAGGATGATGCTGGTGACGGTGTGGGTGGTGATGATTCTGTATGCTGCGTGTGCCGTTGCTTTGTTTGCTTTGCATGGTGCCATGACGTTTACGGAGCACTGTGCCCCACTTGCGTCTTAACCCTCGCGTGTGGAGACAACGTGGGTGCCCGTCCACTTGCCAGGGGTCGACCTCCCTCTCTCTCTCTCTCGCTGAGATAGGAGTTCTGATTTTAAATTCAGGGGTGCCCCATCAGTCCAAGGCACCATCCTCGGAGTTCACAAGAGTTCAATTTCCGGGATGCCCCATCAGTCCAAGGCTCCAGCTGGTGAGTTCAGGGTTGATGAGAGTTCTGATTGTCAAATCCTGGGGCAAGGCTCCATCCTTGGAGCTCAAGGTTGACGAGAGTCCTGGTTTCAAATTCGGTCGAAGGCGCCGGGTACACAGCAGCATCGGTCCAGGCGGGTCATTAGCAGGAGCCTCAACCCGCTTATTGGACCGGGCAGCAAGCTGCAGATCCACGAGGACCCCGGGCACGCAGTGTTGAATGCGGTATCGATATCGTCTGGGGTTGCAGACTTCGGGCAACGAGGTCGGCGTAGTCGGTGAAGGACCAGACATCGCGCGGAGAGGAGGCGAGCGGCGCAAAAGGCAGCCGAAATGAAAAGTTCGCAGGGCAACCAGAAGATGGCTTTGAGACACAACCGGAGCTCAAGTCAGGTCGAAGTAGCCAGACCACAGCAGCGCAGTCAGACCGGCAGCTGGAAAGCAAACAACAGATACCCGAAGAAACGGGAAGAGGACCGACCACAGCGTCGGGATGGCCTGCCGGAGACAGGCAACCGCACAAAATCAAAAACGAGTGAAACCCAGAGCCTGGGCTCCTCATCGTCCTGAGCCGCAGGTCTGGACAGAAAGGAGGGCCAGAGCGAAAACCCCAGCCCCGAAGTCCTCGACGGCGTCGAGCCCGAACATGAAATAGTCTCGCACCGGAGTTGAAGAAATTGAAACTAACCGAAATTCGCACAGTCTTAGCCTAGCAGAGGAACCGGAGGTCCCAATCAAAAGCCACCTGCCGGAGACAGGGGATGTGCCAGACAGTGCCAGATAACTCAGAGGGGAAGCTGACCCGGCGGGACGAAGAAAAGAACAAGCCTGGTAGACAAAGTTCAGCAAGCCATGGCTCGGACCAGAGGGGGCAACCCGAATCCGGAAGCGTTAAACCCCGGTCCGGAGCCAATGGCTGCAGGACGGGTAGATTTCCGTTACGACGCAGAAACAAATGCATGCGATCACGCTCGCTACCGGTAACCAAAAGAATCAATCCTAGAGTCTGTCGGGCTACGAAAGCTTCCAAGAAGCTTGCCCACCTCCGCAAGCATTGTGCACTTCCTCCCACTTGGAGGCTCTTGGTTTACATGTATGCATTCGAAGGATGGTTACACCAACACTTAAACTACCGTACATAACGTGATTAATGCCAGTGATGCTTCGTGCTCTTATGAGTCTTGGCCAAGAATGTGTGCGGTGATGCCAAAGAGAACAGCTGCGAACAGGTGTGGCTTACAAGCCAACCGCAAACCTTTGCGATTATGCCCTTGCGAAGGTGAAGGCGGCGCGTGCGGAAAAAACTGTAGGACGTCGACCTGGGACTTCGTACATGCAAATATGAGGGACTACTAAGTTCAATGAAACACCAGCTGGAAACGGCTGGACTCGGAATGGATTTAGCTTGGCTTCAAGGTGCATGATCGTCATCATCAATGCTGGCCGGCTCCCGACAGTTCTAGCAGTAGGACAATCACTTGGAAGCACAGGTTATTTCACTTCTTGCCTGTACCACTAGCTATTGCAGCTTCTCAGGATGCTGCAAACATCAACAAAAGAGCAGCAGTGGTTGTCGGTAAAGAAAATACCGACTGTCTCTGCAACCGGTCTGTTGCAGTCAATCTTGTGACATATCGCATCCCTGATCGGGAGACTGGTCCATAGGGACTGTTTTAACCTTTCGACTAACGGCTTTTGCGTCTCAAGCCATCGTCTGCGGCGTTCAACCGCTTACAAGAGGCAAGAAGCAAAGCTCAAGCCAGCTACGGTTTGGTTGTTTCAGCCAAGTTTCCGATGTTTGTCTGCAAAAGGCAATCCCACACCGTGGTGGCTGAAGCTTGCTGTCAGCTCTTTAAATCGTCAATTTCGGCGCAGCCAGTGTTGCAAAGCACTGTGGGATGCCAGTAACAGAGACTCGTGTGCACAAGGCCGAAAGACCAGAGATGGTCTTATTTCGCGCATCTACCCCAAGTAGCAAAGGTGGACGGCAGCAAATGAAGGTGGCTTTGTTTGTGCTGTGGGATAATTCGGAAGGATTTCCAAGACCAGGGCTACACTGTTGCAAGGAGTTCTGCAGTGCTCAGGATCCCATACATGTGCTCTGCAGCCTGGCTGGCTCCCGCAGCAGTTCATTTGAAGGACAGCGGGAGGAGCCTTCAGCAGCATGGCTGTAAAGGAGCGGCATACACAGCTTCTGCGAAATCGGGAAATGTCCGAGCAGGACCTGCCTCTTTCACAGCTGCTGGTGACAAGTTATTGCTACGCGTTGCTACCAAACGCGAAGCCATGGCCATGATGGAGACCAAAGCAGATGCTTCTAAAGCCAAAGGACTGCCTATACTATGGATTATAACCTAAAGAAACAGAAGCAGCGCCCTCAGTGCAATTGAACAACCAAGCCGACCAACACCGACCAGCAAGTTATCTGCTTGCAATGGCAGGCTGAACTTTTTGGGTGTGCAGTTTCAAGCTCGGAGTAACCAAGCAGCTTAGGATAGACCGCATGTTCTATGCCTTGCGCAGTGTGAACAGACTTGTGAAATCTCTCCGCTTCGATTCTCAAGCTTCTGCCAGAAAGACCAAGATGGCGGCAATGCTTGGAACCAGCACGAAAAGGATGCTTGCCCATCAAGAGCTCGCATCAGAGAGGTCCGCTTGGCCTGCAGGCCAGGAGCTTGCAGGCTGAGGGCATCGGCACCTGACTTACTACTGCTAGTTCTTGTGGCATCATCAGTCACCAGTGCAACTGCAGCGATGCTGATGACGCAGCAACAGCTCAGTCGGACCCCTGACGACACCAGCCCAAACCAAAAATAAGCCTTTGCCATCATCTAGAATGGCTAGATCTTCTGAGTAGAGCAATCAGAATCGAGACTCAGTTCATCGAGAACGGGACCGCTCGAGACGTCCATCGTTTGCAAGGCAAGAAGAAGCCACCGAGAATCTTTTTTGGAGGTGTTTTCCCTCAAAGCATGCCCTTGGTGTCGCTGATGGATGGCTGAAACCTGTAAAGGATTTGTGTCGACAGGTAGACGAAACACCGTCTCGCATAGCCAGGACATCCAACACAGTGAAGAATTGCAAACAGCTACCAGTACAGCTCACTACCGGACATGTCGTGCGGGAATCAAGACTGTGACAAACGATGAAGTTGGGTCTTAAGGAGGCAGCCGTGAGACTTGCTTGGACATTGGCTGCAAGATGTGGATTCGGAGAACAGCTCAATTGCAGTATCAACTACACTGGCTTTCTGACAGAACTGAGGAATCGTCAAAGAAACAATCACCTGGCACTCCGAAAAGTTCTCCAAAGAAGTCCCTCACGGAAGATCGGTCGCCGAGCAGTCGCAAGCCACGCCCAAACCCGAACTGCGGACTCACCTTTCAGGCCGTGAGTGCCCAAAGCTCAAAACCCACCAAAAGCGTGGCCGCATGCTGGAGTCCCTGAGCTCACGGCGCGAAAGCAACACATCGCACCTGCGTTTCCATCTGCCGGGAGTGTCTGAAATGGAAGACTTGATGCGCACTGTGTCACTTGCCGTTGCATGGCCGTCTTGACCTGTGTGTCTCCCTACCTGAAGAGTGCCGCTTTGCCTACTTGGGGGCGATTGATTTCCTTGCAAGAGCAACTTTTGCTGGGATTGAACGGCAAATCCATTCAGTTGCCAGGTGAATTGGCACCCGTCCAGACATTGCATTGAATTGAACAGCGGGACGTGTAAGATTCGAGTCGTTCATGTTTTCAGGATCACCCAGTTGCAAGTACCGACTCCATAGGCAAGTTTCGAATTGCGAGAATCCAACCTCTGGACCAGGATCTTGTTGAACACTGTTTGAACAGATACGTCAGCCGAAGGACGTGTGCAATCGATCCTGTTGAACCTAGCGAGCAACGGCCTTAAAGTTCGGGTAGTTGAATTGAGTGACGAATACTCCATGCGTTACGCAGCTCTACAGCCTGGGACTCGAGAATCAGGGCCCCGACCCACTGGTTGTGACCAGTGACGGTGCGCAGGCAATCTCCTGAGAAGGTTCCGGTTCTAGTGTCTATAGGAGGATGAACATCAGCGAGAAACAATGAGTCTCCTGGAATTCGGGCCAGGGTGTGGAAGCAGTAAATCTCGCTGGCAGTCCAGGACGCAAAGAGCACACGAACGGTCCGAGGTTCCAAAACGAGCGCCAACACGAGCAACCCCCCTTTCTTCACAGAAATGCAGCGCCGCCAAGCGTTCGTGCATGGTGCTCGTTCGTGCGGCGCGAAGTTCGCTCAGCTGGGTGCTGTGGATTCCGACACGACAAGATCCAACCAACATGCGTACGCAGCAACTGCATGTACTGATGCGGTCTCGGTCGGGCTGGCTGTTCTTGTCGCAAGTTCAGAACCTAGCATCCAAGTTGTTTGAGGGAGGCATTCAGGCCCGAAGGCTGGACAGTGATGCTGTAAAGCACCCGCAAAAGGGCCTGGCACTAGCATAGAGTATAGAGGAAAGTCTGCATCGGTCGTCCTGCGCTGTTGTCCAAAGCAGACTCTTGCAAAAAGAACGATCATATGCTGGATTCTACTCTGTGGACGATTACGATCCGACGCTGTGAGGCGACCGTAGGACATAGGCTTTCCGAAAACTCGCATTGGATGTGTCTACAATGAAACTAAGGTGTCCCGCCCAATTCGTCCATTGAAGTTTCGACCCGCGCAGGATATGGTGTGTGAACTCGCAGCCGCTGCCGCAAAACAACACACTGTCAGCGTTCATCCCGACCCACACAAGCAGCACAAAGGCATTACATCGAATCTGCAACCCTGAAGCACTCTGGGGACTGTGCCAGTGGAAAGACTCCAGACCTTTGCGCATGCATCTTTGGAGGCGGTGGCCACCTCTGCGACGCCATGACTTAGCTGATGGGATATGCCTACGCTTCGGAATGTGCAAGATTTGCAGCTTACAGGGGTGGGGCGAAGGGCACTTAAGCAGATGCAACCATCCAAGCTTTGGACCACGGCGACTTGCCATATACCCACACTAAGTTCCAGAGGCTTGCGTACGGTACATCCAAGCTGATCATCGTATCGCTTCGTAGACCACATGCCCCTGCAGCTGGAGAGCCCAATGGACCGTCACCAATGCTGTGGAACCAACCGTGGCGGGATTGCATCTGTCCCTGAGCTCCCAGCGAATTTCCCATCGGACGAGAAGCAAGCATTCCCTGCACTTCAAACTCAAAAACTTGCCAATCAACGCGTGTCGGTGCTTTTGTGCTCCAATCGGGGAGTGTGCGCGATTGCCCGACATTTTTGATGTTTAAGGGTTTGTTGTCAACGTCGCGTGGATCAACCCCATGCTCGCAAACTCGTGGGCCAATGGCGATTATTGATTTGGAGAGTTCTGAACATGTGCTATATAACTCGAGTCTTGACGCATCGGCACCTCAAGGCATCATGCAAAAACATTGACATTGTGCTTTCCGGAATCCAGTCAGCTGTTTCCCATACTAGTAGCCACGTTTTGGGTCCAGACCAGAACTCTCACGCTTTATCATCCCACTGCCCGATATCGGTTGTCCCAGAGTCCCTCCAGGACACGGTGCGACATCCGATTTCTCCGGTTTCCCGAGTCGTGGAGTCCTGCTGTCAGATTGTTTGGTGTACAGGTGCTGCGCTGTCTGCAGGTGTCCCGGCATCGCAGGGAGCAGATTCCTTGTGCCCTGTGTCGTGGTTCAACTTCCACGCCTTGACATTGCTTTGGCTGGTGTTCTGTTTCGGTTCCGGCGTCTGTCCAATGTCGGGCTTCTGGATGTCCCGGAAGAATCTGCAGGGGCAGGGGTGCAAAGAACTTACTACCAGAAATCATCTGCGAACCCGTTGTTCGACTCAATCTCGCGTTTTGGGATTGCAGGCTTTCGCTTTGGAGTTGTCGCTGTTGCTGTTGGGGTCAAAAGCCGAATCTACTCGGCTTTCATTGCAAGGCTGTGACGAAGCCGACAAGCCCTGGACATGTCACTGGTTCAAGTGTTGGAGACTTAGAGAACCTGTTTCCTTTCGAAATTCTTTGGTCGCAGCCAACACGGTCCGCTCTTTGGTGTTGGGATGCGCAGAAGCAGTTTGTAGTGGGAAGCAGGAAACGTGAGCTAGCCTAAATCACGACCTTGACCTCGACGCACAGAGAACCTGCTCGTCGTGTAGCTGAGGAATATTGCTTAAATTACGATGAGGATCAACAAGGGACTTGGGATGAAGGGATCTGGGAGTCTTTGGTTCTGGGCTCTTGCGCAGCAACCTCAAATCGATTTACAAACTGAGGCCCGAGCGAATCCAATCTGCGTGGCCTCGAAACACCATCAAACACCTCGGCTTCGGAGATGAGGTTGAGGGTCTGGTAAGTACTGAAAGGATCGAGGGACCTAGGGCCATAAGTAAGATCGCGGTACTTTCAACTACTTCTCAAACACCAACTACGGTACGCATGCATCTACTCACTAAGTTCCCTAATCCTCCTACGATGTCGATCGGGGTTCGGAGACTCTGAGCCCCGCCTTGGATGCCTTCATCTCCTGAGGGTCGGACGCGCCAGTGGCGGCATCCCACAAAATGGCAGTGCTGTCGCTGACGGAGGTTATGACCTCAGAAGACATCTTCAGCCAAACCGTAAGATCTCAACCGAATCATCACCTCAATTTTTGAATGCGATGCTCTTTCACCCGAAGTAAGCGAGAGCTATCAGTGCTGCCCTATCGCACATGCACCAAAAGACAATTCAATGATACCCAGAGCTTCTCAAAAAAAGAAGGTGCGTCACCTACAGCTCTGCAGCACAGGCCTGCGAGGCATCGGGCGAGAAGGCAGCATGCCTCACCCACTCCTGCCATGCAGAACAGAGTTTTGGCTTACTAGGGATTAGGGGCATGCGCCAAGCCTAGAGAAGCCTTAAAGGGCCCAGGCGAGGTAAACAAAGCGCGGGGCGAGTCGGTGAAATCTATAAGGGCATAGCTTCTCTGTATCTGCGATCGAAGAAGACCAGGACTGCCATGCAGTTCAGCAGCTTCGAGGAGAGGGAACTGGGATCCAGTGCCCTCGCTTCAACTTCAAAAACGAAGCCGCGTTTCCTATGCCCTTGGTAAGCCTGATCCGAATCAAGTTTTGCCTCAGCCACGTAGAGCATTGTAAATCTGGAAGTGCAGTGGCAGCCAACAAGTTAGGTACGCAGTGTGCCGGAGCCCTCTACTTTGTGAGTGCCCTAAACTCGCAACCGCAAGCGCACCTCGTGACAAAGTGTCTGCTCTAAGCGGCCGTCACTGAGGCCTCGGTGCGCCGGTCAGGCATTCTACAGCACCTCGATATCAGGCCGAAACTGCTGCTTGCACAAGTGCCTTTAGTGCATGAGACCTTTTTGGTTCAGGGCCTCACTGTTTTTGGATCTCTGTCTTGGGAGCCGGGAGTGCTCTCACAACCTCTTGCTCTGTCCACAATCAGCTTCCGGCTCCACAGCTTCGCAGTCCGATCCTGCCCAAACGCGTTCTAGCATCATCCTCCCCTCCCGGTTGCGAAACAGAATTTAGCCAATTTAGCTCGACATTCTAGTCGAAAACAACAGGTTTTGGCAACGTGCATTCAAGTATGCTCGAGCTAATAATCATTATGACCACAGTGACTATCACAATAAAACGGACTCCTATTGTTTGTGCAGTGCTACTGAACAGGTTGATTGCGAATGTTGTGTCTACGACTGTTACAAAGACGATTCTGATCCTTTACTGGTACTTGGAGGCATATCGGCCCAGATTGTTTTGCAAGCTTGCAGGTCTCTGACCACACCGCTTAAGGCGGGCGGTCAGGTAGAGTAGTTTTCAGAGCATTTTGCTTCGAAGCCATGTCAGCAGATCAGGGCGCTATGCAGCAGTTTCAGGATATGCGTAGTCGTTTCAGACAGCCTGACTACACCGCCGTGCAACAGGAGTTCCTGGAGCAACAACGGCGCAACAAGAGGTCGGCCCCAGAGGTCGGCCCCGACGCCTTTGCAGTCGGGCCTGACCACACCGCAAGAAGGAGCCCAGTCCTCCCAACCGGCGCCACCGCAAGGGGCAACGGAGGATGGGCCTTCCCTATTGCAGCCTTTTTCCTTCGAGGACAACACTGCAGTGGGACTTACCGCAGCTACGCATGGGGTGGATATCAACGACCAAACCGCCATCAAGAACTGGCTTGCGAAACCTGTTCAGAATAACCAACAGGTGTTTGAGATGATGAGGTCGTACCATCGTGCAGTTATTCGCCCCGAGATGTACAACCGGGTTTTGCAACTGGAGGCGGCCTTGAAAACAGTGGACGAGTCTGTTTTCAAAGCTAGGCAGGAGTTGCAGTGGCTTTCGGCGGACAACCGCCTTGCTCAGAAGCACCTTGCTGGACTGCAGGTTTTGACTTCGGGGTGGCCAAATTACATGAAGCCCGACCAGCGTATTTTCATGGTGGGCTGGATGTTGGCGCAATGCCCGCGCATCGTCGACTTCCTGAAGTTCCGTGGCTTCATCTCCGACCAAACCGCCCATGAGATGCCGAGGTACATCGATGCTTTGACGCAGGACCCACGACCATCCCGCAGCAGAACGACTTTTTCTCAACGATGACCCTTTTGTCGTTCAAAAGCTGGGACACTCGGCAAGCCTTCATGGAGAAGTTTGGCGGCTCAGCCGGAACGCCGCTGTATTCAGATGAGAGTACCCCTGTGCATGGGAAGCACATTCGGGTCAGCCCCTCGAGTCCGCAATGGCAGCGCAAGTTGGAGCTGCCACTTCGCATCATCTTGTCCGTGATCAATACCCACCCCGACTACACCGCAGGTGGGAGCAAGATGACGATATTGTGGAAAACTCTGACAGTGATGGCGCAAAAGGACGAGGACGAGTTTGACCAAGACGCCAAGGCCTGGGCCCGCTTGTTCTACTTCCAGGACAAGGGGGACTTTGTGGGTCGTTTGGAAGTGGTGCCCGAGCTGGCACGCCTCATGGAATCCCCACCCACGGAGGTGGGGGAGGCAGCGGAGTCTCTGTGGACCCAGACCTGGAACAACATGGTTTGGGGTGCACAGTATGAGCTGGACCAGGCCGACCAAACCGCCGCCCGCACGGCTTTGCAAGAGTCTGCCATGTCTGGAAAGGGAGTTGCAAAGGGAAAGGGCAAGAAACACTGGAGCAACACGGTGATCTGGAACAGCTATTATTGCCCGTACCCTTTCAACTTGACCTTGGTCAAAGTCGATGAGGTGGCCTTTGTCTGGGATGAATACAAGAAGGGCAAGACAGCATAGAAGGTTGGGGACTATGCCATCAGTACCTACAGAGGGAAGCCGGCAGCCCCAGACCACACCGCCGCGGAACTTGGACCAGATCCGTTCCTCCACACAGACATGTGGAGATGCAGGAGGACCGTGGCACAGCATGGGGTCGTGGCAGTGGCCCAAAAGGCGGTCTTTCCGGAAAGTCTGCCAAGTCGAGCTGATGGGTTGGCCTTAGAATTTTCGCAAAGCCACCTCTCGACCACACCGCTAAAGTAGGTTGGTCGTGGGCTGAGCTGATCTTCCTGATCACACCGCCCCCTTTGAAGCTTTTCACTGGGCGGTGTGAGGCTCCTCTTTTTTGGCAGGCAGCTCTCGCCTCCACCGCCTAGGAGCGACAGGTGTCTGGCTAGGGCGACCACACCGCCAAACAAAGGGCCCGTGTAGCTTTAAGATCTGCTGTCCTGAACTTAGGTACATCTTTCGCCTGCTCCTGAAGCCCCCACCTCAAGCCTGGAACCCTTTTGCTGAACATAATAAATACATGCACATAGTGAACGGGAACATTCCGCTGCGGATTCATTGGGATGGGGATTCGCTTCAGGCTTCGGTTCGGGTTTCACTGGAAGAGACCATACCGCTTACATATAGTAGGCAGCTGCTTTTGCAATACCGAGGACTCTGCGATACCCCTGGCCCTTCCCCTGTTTTGCCCCAGCTTTCCCAGACCACACCGCAATCACAGTCGAAGCACCGTTCGGGTCGTCGTAGAAAAATTTTTCTCCAAGATGGCACACCTTTTTTCCTTGAGGGAAAACCACGTACTTGGCCGGGCGTTGGGGTTATCATATAGATGAGTAAGTTAATAAGTAACTTGTGTGATTTATGTTAACACTTATTGAAGTTATGTAACTGCACTTAGTGAAGTTAGTAAGTACGTTAAGTCCGATATTCACATGCACTAAAACACCATATTTTAAGATATATAGGGCTGAGATTTGAGGAGGAGCATTGCATGATTTGGGGCATTCTTGATCCCACAAACCTCTGAATTCAACGACCCCACCCAAGCATCCGGAGCGAGAAAGAGCTGAGCGACACAGCTCAGCTGAAGCACCTGGCCGAAAGGTCGATCGCTTCAGAGAGGGCTGAGATATTGCGAGAGCTTGAGAGTTCGCTGAGAAGGGTTTGATTGCCAGAGGTTTCTGCGGTTTCCGCAAGCTGTGCCACTGCTTCTTGTGATCCCCTCTTTAGTCCTTGCTCGCGGTGCAGGGCTTCAAGCTCGCCTGCAGGGCTCATGGGCTATAGGGCGGCGAGCAAGCTGCAGTAGTTGTCGCTTGACTACTTCGCTTCTGCTGGCTTCGCCCCATGCAGACTTCCCTTGCATTTTCTCGCTCTGCAAACAGTCAGACGTCTCTGACAACTATGACTTGCTCGTCCATCAAGGAGTAGGCCACAGTCTGCAGGATGAGGCTCGTAGGCACCAAAGCTTTTCCTGCGGTTTCATCAGCTTGGAAAATATCCGGACCAGAAGGAGACAACCGTCCAGGTCTGGCCTGCAGCTTGCAGATGCAGATCTGCTTGGCCCAATCTTTCGTCTCCATTGGCAGACACGAAAACGAAATCTGCTCGGTGCACAGGATATCCTCCTCCGTGAAGGGTCTCCAAGCTCGCCACAAAGGGTCCAGGACAGCCCAGTGCCTCTGTCACCTGCCGCTCCAGCTGCACAGGTGCCTTTTTCGTCGGATCCAGTAGTCGCACCTTTGTGTAGTTCTGTGGAGTCCAATCCTTCATGCTCTTGAGCTGGCTGGCGATGAGGTCTTGCAGTATGTTTTTTTTTCGTAACCGGTGGTCCAGTTGCACAGCTGGTTCGTGTATTTTTTTACCACCTTGTGTTTTCTCTCGTGGCAATAGCAGCTGAGAAGGCATCTGTGGTGCAGGTACTGCGGGGCCAAGTGCATGAATGCATGGAATTTGGGCACCCATTCGGTGTCGCCATGTACAGCGAGAAAATGATCCAGATACTCTTTGATCGATGCTGCCAGTAGACGGGCATCAACGGCTCGAGTGGCCAAAGTGCGAAACGTCTGCACCAAAGCAGCCAAAAGTAGGAAAGGCCGCAGTTGGCGACGAAGTTCGTCGTCAGCTCCAGGAAACACCCGCTTCTCCACGTAGAACCGCAGGAGCGGCACCAAACTCAGGAGCTCGCTTGCACTGCCTCGCACCGGCTCGGCAAGTTTGTCTCGCTTCCTAAGCACATCCTGGAAACCGCCCTTCTGGATCCGGTGCGGCAAGCGGAGACTATTCAAAAAAATATTGACTCTTTCCGTTGTCCAGCCTGCTCCACGCAGAAGGCCCAGAGTAAGTCCGCACTGGATGCCCACGATGCCTGTGACGAACAGGATGTGCATCCAGTCGAACATCAGGGAGCCAAAGAAACGTGGCCCCAGATACGGATCCAGCAGCACACCACCCGCATGGTGGTTCAGGCCCATCGCCTGTTCCAGTCGTTTCATCTCAGCTGCAGTCGCATGGGAGCTATGATCCTCACAGAAACCAGAACAACCTCCTATTATTCTTACCAGTCCGAGGGGTGCGTGGTGATCCTTTCGGGGACAAAACAAAACCGCTACGCAGGAGTTGGTGCCATCGTTTCCCCATGGCTCAGGCCACACCTCCAGGACGTTTTGCAGGTTTCCCCGAGACTACTCCGCCTTACGTTTGGTCAACAGGGTGGTTCCTTTCACATCGTTGGCGCATATGCTCCACATGCGGGATTGGACTTTGAGGAGGAAAGATCCCCTTTTTGGGAAACACTGGAAACCCATCTTGGAAAAATTCCTCAACCGGAACCCGTGGACCTGACAGGAGACCTTAACGTGAGGTTCCAGGCTCGCCATCGCAAGGACCAGGGACTCCTAGGACCTTTCGTTTACGGTAAGGGAACACACGCTATTGACCATTCCGACTCCTCCAACCGAACTCTTTGTCTCAATCTCATGAAGCCGGAAAACATGGTGGAGGTTTGCAGTTGTCGAACTCCTTGCCTTAAACAGCAAATCACATACCGAGACAAAGCAGCCTCCCCCCCCACAGGATTGGTCACAGTCTGTGTTGGACCCTCTAGCGTTGCAGCAGTTTTACACCAAATCCTCGCAGATTGCAAGACCCCAAGCCCTGGAAATCGCTTTTAGGATCCGATCTTTTCTGGATATCCCTTCCCTTCTGGCACCCCCGACCATACCGCCACAGGTTGATCCTATACGATTTCAGAAATTGGACCATACCCTCCGTAGACGGCAGTGGCTCAATTCCATTCAGTCTTGCAGGTCCATTCTGCGCTGTGGTTTTGCGTCGGATCATTATCCGCTAGTCACGGAAATCTCAGTCAAGTGCCCTAGGCGCAACCCTAACCCCAAGCCCTACCAGGTCCTTGCGCCCACGGCAGAGCAGACTCAGGCCTTTGAGGATGCTCTCAAAGGAGGATCTCCCTCAGTCCTCGATTCCCCTCCTCCGCCAGACCATACCGCCAAACACTTTACACGGATGGTTCAGGGTTTCTGTCTTAAGTTGCAGGATTCCTGGGAGGACGTTTTTGGACCCGTCCCCACGGACCCTAATCACCCCAGATATTGTGGAGCTTCAGTGGGATCGAACAACACAGGAGAACTCACGGCTATCCTCGAAGCAGCGCTTGTAGCGCACGAGAGATCATACCGCCAAGTAGTCATACACTCGGATAGTCAGTGGGCCATCAATGTTTTGAAGGGCAAGTGGAAAGCGAAAAACCATAAAGCCATGGTTACGTTCTATGCACTCACACTCAGT
>CAJNJA010007207.1:0-16128 GCA_905231915.1 Symbiodinium necroappetens
TCTCTGTCTCTCCCTCTCTCTGTCTCGCTCGCTTGCTGTTTTAGCGGGGTTTTGCTCGAAGTATCCGAGGCTGCTGATGCATTCCATTCTGAGATGTCCTCAAGGAAGCATCGTGCATTTTGGTTTGAAGTGTGCGAGCTGGGTGCTGACAAGTGCGGGCTCAACAGGCAGGCGCCTGTTGTGTCCCATGGGTGACACAAGCAAGTTTAGTGTACAAGAAGGAAACATGATGGTCAGCCGGCTGCTTGCCTTCACTTGCAAACTTCGGTGTTTAGTTGATAGGGTAGCACGGCCACCACACAGACAATGAATTTGAGGTTCATCCTGTTGGCCTATATGGTGATGGCTTCCCGTGGTACGTGGACACTTGAGCAACCCGTGAGTTCGCTCATGGTGCATCACCGGCGTTTTCGTGCCTTTGTGCGCCAGTTTGCGGCTGCTCGTGCATGCACAACATCACACGCTACAGTCATCTCAGATATCACATGTGCTGGGCTGTGTGTCTGTGCACAACTGAGGTTTACAAGCAGGCATTCTGGATGTGGAAGATGGGCGGCCTGTCGCCTAAAAGAACGGTGTTGTACAGCAATTCCAAAAACTTGCATGGTTTCAACAGAGGGAGGCTCTCCCGAGCCAAGATGATGAAAAGCAGCCGGAAGCCCATTAAACTTGTGAAACGCTCGGTCTCCTTTGGAGGGAGGAAGAAATTCCATGGAACGAAACGATTGAGCGACTCTCAGCTTCTTGGTTGCATGCTTTATTGTGTGTTTCTTGGTTACGTGTGTGTGATCCATTAATAAATTCTGTCCTGCTTCAACTGCAGGGCCTATCCACTTGGTTTTGCACTCCGCTACCTGCAGAATATTGAATCACTTCGGGAGCGCAACTTCCTCATGTATGAGGAAGAAGTGGAGGAAGGGCCCCTGAAAACCATGTATATGATTACCATTCTACCGCAAGACCCCACCCACGTATTGCTGCAGGTGCCTGTTGGTGACATCAACGGTGTCTGGCTGACCCAGCTGGATTGGAGTGACTTGTGGCAAGATGCCCGGATGCCAGAGGTCATTCGTTACTTGTATGGATGCAAAGACTTGCTTGTGAAGCTTCCTGAGCCCCTTAAGGACAAGGTGGCTAGTGGCCTAGCATGTGCAGCATGAGCCAGTTTTGCTGTATGGGATCTATGCATCGGAGCACTTTTCGGGAAAACTGCCACTGTGCACTGCTGCATAGGGACACTTTTCAACCCTTTTTTTAACGATTTGGGTTGCTTTGGGTTGGTTTTTTGCTGTTTTCCTGCAAAACCGAAAAACGTAAAGTGGCGTAATTTCGCGTAAAAGTTGCGTAAAACAGCGTAAAGTGGCATAATTTGTGTTTGGTGTTTTTTGTGCCAATTTTTGTCATTTTTTTCACCTTGCAGTGCCACTTTGCACGAGGGATTCAGGATCAAGGCAGGCCGGATGGCTCTCAAATCCAGGGTGTGGAGCTGTGCGACCTTGCTCGACGGCAACGAAGCCATGGAGCAACAGAGAAAACGTGTAAAGGAGGAGAAACTCGACTTGGGTTCCAAGCTGAACGCGGCTTGTCGCGATAATGCATGCATGTGTTTGTGCTTGTGGTCGTGTGAATTATAGGTTTCGTGCACGCATGATGTAAGGCGGCTCAATCTCGCCTGGAGCAGTTGAAGCTTATGTACAAAAAGAAGGCTGCTGACCAGAGAGCGAAGCCTGTGGATCCGGCCCCGCTGGACTCTAGCAAGGAGGCTTCCACGGTTTCCCCTCCCAGCTTGCAGACTTCAAGTACCCAAGCCACCCCGCCACGTGCCACCATGGAGCCAGGCAAGGTGAACCGAACCCCGCCCCGCAGTGTCAGTCTCTCGCTGAGTGAGAGGATGTTTGGGTTTGGGTCCAAAGAGGGTAAGAGTCCTGAGTTCACAGCAGCTCGGATGAGGAGACAGGCTGGTGATGTGTTTGATGGTGATGCATCACCAAGACGAAAGTTGTTTGATGACGACTACTCACAGGATGCGCAGCCGCAGTGGCCTGGTAGTCCTCAAATTTCCTCGCCAGCCCCTTTCCCATCCCCAAAGCCTAGCCCCAAACCACCCTCTCCAGCCCCTTTGCCATCCCCAAAGCCCAGCACCCCACCGCCCGTTCACCGCCCGACCCCAAAGAAGCATGCTGACGTTGAGGCCTGCAGTCATGCACGTTTCATGCACGTGTGTTGCATCATCGATCATCTATACAGGTTGTGTCCTTGCAAGTGTCGCCCGGAAGGAGATGGCTGATGAGGATCTCCAGAGAACTCTTTTGGAGAGTGTGGGACGCAAGGAGTCGTGTTGATTATGGCACACAGTCGTAGCCAACCTTTGGTTTTGTCTATCTTGCTCAGGACCGACCGCAGGGCATGGACACCACGCCGGTGCCACCTGGCCAGAAGAGCCCGCAGGAGGAAAGCAGTTCCCCCAGCCCTTCCCAAAGCAGCTCCCAATCCAGCTCCCCGAAGCCCAGCCCAAGCCCCCAGCAGAGCAAGCCTTCCAAAGGTGACAAGGATTGGAACAACACAGTGCAAAGGTGAGGCGCTTGTGTAACCCAACGACCAGGCGTTCTGGTGTCAAGGTTTCCGATGAAGTTAAAAAAGATGGAATGGCACAACGGCGCAGCGAGATCATCTAATCAAGGTGATGATGGACTGCATGGGCGACAAGGAGCATATGAACAAACTGTGTTGTTGCTGGTCGTTCATGAACGGGCTGGTGTTGGTATGCTATGCATGATATACATATGCATGTATCTGTCCTATCTGTTCAAGCTGCATCTATGCTGTATGTATGTAAGGTAGGTACATAATACATATATTAAAGGAAGGCTCAAGGTGTGATTTATATGCTTACATGCAGAACTATGTAGTAGTATTACGTATATATGTATTAATAAATATTTTAAAATGGTTGTTTAACACCCTGTGTACATACAGAGTATGTATATATATATATAAACATATCTAATATATATATATATATAGCGATGTATGAGTGATGTATGTTATATGTATGTATATGTCACACACACGATGCTCTTAAGACATCCTATTCTGATTCGGAGCAATGTTTTGGCTCCTATTCATAAATGCTACATTCTATTTTATCGTAACCTCGCAGGAGATGTTTGTTCGGGCGGCCGAGCGATTTGTCAGACGGGAAGCCAGGAAAGGCTGCATGACGGTGGTTGCCGGATGGTACTCTGAGGAAAGAATGACCAAAGAGTTGAAGTTTGCCTCGTTTCTTGCCAGCAGGTTCAATCATGACCATGTCTGAGCATAATTTCCCTAAGCCAATCAACCAAGGACCCGCATCAAGGCGGTCAAGGCTTTCTGTGAGAAGCACCACACCAAGAAGCGCAAGTTGTGGAGGATTGTTTTGTTGTCTCGTCCCTTGTTGCATGGCCATTCTTGTGCAATCTTTCTGTTTTGCAGGAACGACAAGTATGAGGAGCAAAAGAAGGAGTACTGGGTGCAGGTCTCCGAGGATGGTACCTTTACCCTTGAGAACGAGGATGTTTACGAGAAGGAGTTTCATGGGGAGGATGCAAAGGAAGAGCGAAGGAAGGCTAGGAGTGGTGCTGTGAATGAGGCGTTGCCGCCGCCGGAGAGCGCCTCCGATTCGGATTCAGAGTCGGGCTCCTCAGAGTCTGCCTCTCGGGACAAGAAGAAGGGTAAAAAACGCAAGAGTCGCAGCAGCTCCTATGCCCGCAGCGCCAAGAAGTCTAAGAAGAGCAAAAAGGACAAGAAGACGCCAAAGACAAACAAACGCAAGAAGGACAAGAGCACCCCAAAGAAAGGCAAGAACGACAAGAACACCCCCAAGAAAGCCAAGAAAGACAAGAGCACCCCCACAAAATCCAAGAAAGACAAGAGCACCCCCAAAAAATCCAAGAAAGACAAGAAAGACAAGGGGAGCCCTCAAGCAGAGGTTGACTTGGAGGACCTTGGCATGATGAACCATTTTTTTCTGTGCTTTCTTTTTGTGCAACCATGTATACTGTTGCAGGATATCAGGAATGTCCCGACGGTTTTGGATCAGTTGCTGAAGACGGTGGGCAAGTTGCAGAAGCTTTCTCCCAAGGTGGAAAAGGTTAAGACCGAGGATGCCAAGAAGCATCCTGTCGTGGTGTGGTGTTTTTGTTGCTGTTGTGTGTCCATCTCCAGTGCTATGCTTCATTGTGTTTGTGAATTGAGGAGTGTGGCTGATCTGGCCAGTACCATTCAAAAACTCATGGAGCTTCATGATGCTATCGCGGAGATCAAGAGCCACTACAACGGCCACAAGACCATGTCCAAAGAGACCCCCAGAAGCAACCCAAAGATGTGTCGCACATTTGTCCTGTGTCTCACTATAGTCGTTTGGCTTGATATTACAAGGAAAGTTGCGGAGCTCAAGCAGAAGCACCAGGAGGTTGAGATGGCGTGCAGGGCTTGTTTGCAATCTGCTAGCCCGAACATGCAGACCTGCTCCAACATGTGTGCGTGTGTGTATGTACATGTAACATGTTGAGGTGCACAAAGGCAGTCATGACCGAAAACAAGATCCGCAAGTAGCTTGGCTGCATTCCCCGATCGATTGTTCATAATAGTCATAATATACACAAGGTGTATCTATACCAAATTCCGATGTGAATATATAAATATCTATGTATTCAAAAACACACACACACACATGTACATGTACTTGTTTTCCGGCCATCCATGTATATTCAATCTTTGTCAAAGCAATGTATGTATGTGTATTATATGTCCGTGTATGTGTGTATATGTATGTATATGTATGTATATGTATGTATAGGTATGTATATGAATGTCTATGTGTATGTGCATGTATATGTATGTATATGTATGTATATGTATGTATATGTATGTACAGGCATATGTATGTATGTATGTATGTATGTATGTATGTATGTGTATGTATGTATGTATGCATGTATGCATGCATGTATGTATGTGTGTATGTATGTGTGTGTGTGTATGTATGTATGATATGTATGATATGTACGATATGTATTATATGTATGTATGTATGTATGTATGTATGTATACGGATATTGTTATATGTTTGTATATATATATATCTGGTATGCATGTATGTACACATCTGACCACGAAGTCCTGATTGTTATGTGCATGCATGTGTGTGCGAGTGTTTTGCTTATTAGTTGTACATTAAATTAACTTATGCCAGGCGCTTTCAAGTCTCCTTCGTTGTTCCCTCTGACCCCTCTCTCTGTCTCTCTCTGTCATGTGCTGTCTCTCTTGTCCGTTTTCGTTCACTGTATCTCTTAATTCTTCCTTCTCGAGATGTCTAACTCGGTTTCTATTTTTGTGTCACTCAGGACGATCCTGAAGGGTGGGAAGTGCAGGCCCAAAGGGCAGGCAGACGACGAGGATGAAAGTGACGACGACGAAACCCCCGCCTCTAAGAAGCCAGTGGCCAAGGCTAAGCCAAAGGGTAAGGCCAAGGCCAAGGGAGGAGCCAAGAAGAAGTGATCAAATGTAGCATTATAGGACTGAGTGCTATGTTAAAAAGGCACAGAACCCAGCTGAGTCTAGCATGTGGATGGATCACGATCTTCTTGCAGTGTTTTTTGGGTGCCGAGTGCACCGGGGAGCCGCAGGTCACATGCTCTGCGATGATAGATCAGGTTGCGGGGATTGGGATCCTGTTCGACTGTTTAGAATGTCGAGCGGGCAGTGCTTGTGATGTGAAAAAAAAACATGTCTGTGATCTGCTCAAGCAAGTGATCTGACAGACCCAATCCTATCTTGGAAGCCCAGCCCGACCTTTTATAATATGTTGATTAGAGTTGCCCTTGCGCAGGTGTGCGATCTTCTGGACCAGCAGCTCGGGCTTTGGCGAAAGCCAGTTCGAGAGGTGTGCCTTTGGTATGTTTAGTCGTATGCTTCCAGTATGTACGGTGTCATTTGGTGTGGTGTTAGTCTCGTGCCATTGTTGGTGTGGTGTTCGTCTCGTGCCATTGTCAGTGTATCTAAGGTGTGCCATCGATTGGTTTGTGAGCTAGCTCGAGGCTTCTGGCAAGAATACAAGCAAGCTGTTGGAGATAGTGATGATGATGGATTGCAGAGCGGGGCCATTCTCAGGGAGATGTCTCGCCGGAGCGAGACACGCCACGAAGCTCAAACCGAGACCCTGTACGAGAGAAAGGGGCTTAGTGCCCCCATTCAATGGTCGTTTGTGGACCTGCCGGGCATTCCTAATCATCCTTGGTTCAAAGTTTCCAGCTTCATGCGAGCATTTGTAGAACAGGACAAGCTTGGTTTGCTCCTTGGGGGATCTGTGGACTTCAATGTTGTGGAGGAATACTGGGAGCGGTATTACCATGTGGATCCTTCTCACAAGGTATTCTCCTTGCCCAAAGAAGCACGAAAGTTTACCATACCGATGGCTCTGTATTCAGACGAGGGACAAACGCTGAAAAAGCAAGCCATTAACATTTTGGCTATTCAGCCAGTTATTGGGAATGGGACGCGTCTGTATCAGCAGCATCGAAAAGACGACTCTGCTATGGGTGCCAATTTCGCCGGCTCTACATACCGCACGCGTTTTCTTCTTTCTTGTTTGATGAAAGCCAAATATCGGAAATCGCCCGAGACGTTGGATGAGCTTGTGCGTGCGGTTGTGATGGATTGCAATTTCCTGTTTGAAGAAGGCGTGGGAATCCAGCTTCATGGGCAGCAGCAGTCGCTGCGTGTGGCCGTTGTGGCCTTCAAGGCCGACTGGCCGATGCTTGCGCGCATTGGCTACCTCGAACGGCACTTTGGCAGGGTTGCGTTTGGCAGGAAGAAGCTTGGGATCTGCCACTTGTGCAATGCTGGGCAAGAGGGTGTGGCCTACCACGAATGACAAGAGAATGCTCAGTGGAGGCGAACCCTTCTAAAGGATTCGCCTTTCAGCCGTGACGATGGACCTCTTGCACTGCTACACCAAAGTGCCACGAAAGCACGCCTTTTCATGTATGACATGTTCCACACGTGCCACAAAGGCGTGTTTGCTGAAGTTGCGGGCTCTGCAATCGAATCTGAGAAGCACCTATATATATAGCATTTTTTGGGGTTTTCACGTTTCGTTTGTTTTATACACATAGATTCTCACACTATTCATGCATATATGCATATATATATATAGTATAGATCGGTCAGATAGGTGGTTCTCCTGGATGAGAAATTGGCGGGCACCGGCAATGTTGATCAACGTTTGGACACCCTTTTTGGTCGCTTGGAAAGTTTTTGCCGGCGGAACGGTTACAGCAGTCTGCACATGAGCAAGCTGACAAAAACTTTGGTCCATTACCCCAACGAGAAGGAGTACCCTTGTGGGTTGCTCGGTGTTTGTTGTATGCTTGGCCCAAAGTTTGCTATGTGTAGAATATAGTACATGTATACTGTATACATGTAATTGGTTTGTCGTTTCCTTCGTAAAGGTGTTCAAATTGGATTTAGGACATGGTTCAAAGGAGGCGACACAACGAGTGTCATGGCTTGGCTGGAATGTGTTTTCCAAATCGTCGCTGTGGAGAAGGCTTGTCAGTACATGACTGCCATTGCTCAGACGATCCGCTGGGGCAACGAGTTCCTGAGGCTGTTGTACAGGGGAGGCTTGTGGCTCACCAGGGCCCAGGCTTCGGCTGTTTTGCATGCTGGTGAAGAGTTTGCTCGCAATTTCATGTTGTGTGCACAACATGCTCTAATTAGAAGACGCCTGCGATTCAAAATATCGCCAAAATTTCATGCATATGCTCACTTTTTGTGTGATTTACGAGTGCAGCTTTCTACCCATGCTGCATGGATTGCCAGCCCTACGATGGCAAATTGCCAGATGGACGAGGACTTTGTCGGCCAAATATCGGCTTTGACGTGCTTCGGTTCTTTCAAAAGAACCCACAAGACCACTTTAATGCGATATCTTATCCATTTGCAAGAGCACTGGTGAAGCATAGAGTATGCATGCATGCATGCATGCACATATGTGTACAGGCATATATAGCCTGAAGCTGTGCGGTGTTTAAACACTCTCGGCAGTGCTCTCTTTGTCCCTCGCTGTCTTGAGAAAGGGGGGCGATGTGCGAAAAGATGACATGAGTGATATCGCATTTCCACGATCTTGTACTGTGGGTATCTACTATTAACTAACTTAATGTTGAAGATGAAACCTAAAACCAGCAACTTTTTCAAAGTTGCGCCTAAACCCAGCAACTATCGACCTTTCGAGGATATTAGTGGCAACTAGGTTTCCCAGGCATGTAATGGTTGTGGGGTATATGAAAGGAACCCAAGGAACAGTATCAGTATTCATTATTCCAAACCCATGCGTCGATGTCGTCGCGCGGCTTCTGTACGTCCTGCACCGCAGAGCAGTGGCTGCAAATCCGAAAACACTCCAGTCGTGGGAGATCGATTTTGGTGGTCGGAGGTCTGGACCGATTTTTGTCAAAACCTTGTGACAACAAGGAAGCGGCAAACCTCCGCTGGTGCATGTACCTGCAAGATCCAGGTCAACACCCCCCAAGTCTAAGCCCTATATTCGAAGACCTATAACACAAAAGCCTTCAGACCAAATCCTAACCTCAGATTATCGAGGTCGTGCACTGAATATACGGCACAAAACCCTAGTCTAACAATTCAAGCCCTCACTAAACCCTTAAACCTAAATGCCTTATAGAAACCTGCAAAGGAACCCCTTAAAGGGGGCCGTTCTAATTCTTAAGGCCCCCTACATTAAACGCTGAACCCTATCTCCTTTATAGAAACCTTTACAGGGATCCTTTAAGGGAGACCAAGTCGAACTTTCGAGGCCCTTCTATTCTGGAACAACTAACTATTAACTGTAGCCCCATGCCATAACCCTAACCCTCCAGGTACCCACTATATAGGGCCCTAGGGGCTCTAGTACCCTATATAGTAGGTACCTGGGGGGTTAGGGATAAGATACCAGCCGCTGCAAGGAAACCTACTCTACATCTGAAGGCACTACTACAGTATACTTAACCCAGTCAGCCAGTTGATCTCAAGCCTTGCCAAAGCGTCCGGCGCCAGGGCATTGACGTCTTTAACCTAGGGACCTTAAAACCCAAAAATAATATACATATAATGGTAAAATAAAAATAATCGCGAATAAAAATAACAGTAATAATAGTAATACCAATTATATCCCATCGTCCGGGGAGTGCTGCCCGGAGCTTTGGCTCCAGTCCGCCTCCTCAGGGCGCACACTTTGTGGACCGGCCGGCAGGGGGCGATGGCTGAACTGTGTCCACTTCCCCTTGAGTTCTGTGGTCTGTGGGTGAGCATCCGGAACCGTAGAGGTGCGCTGCACTTAGTACCTGCAGAGGGATCTATCGGGAAGCTTGCTAGGCCATTACGGCGCCTAGCCATGCAAAGCCCGTCGCAGAACGACGTGGTTTGCTCCGCCGAGTACCTTGGAGGGGGACCTCCTTGGGAAGAGCTTTTCGTGCAGGGCTTCTGCGAGCATGGCACGCTGTCTTGCCCCCATGCCTGTCTGCCGTTCTTGGTGGTGCAGGTGGCGGGCTTGCCTACAATATGGCAGGCTTGACCTCTTACCAGACTGGGCCTCCGGGTGGAGGGGGTAATGCTGTGTGGGGAGCCTTTTGAGAAGCCGGGAGGGATGACGCCTGAGGCATGGCCCCACTCAAGGTGGAGGTCGCAACTCACTCACTCACTCACTGACTCACTCACTCACTCACTCACTCACTCACTAATACCAATCGTAGCCATAGTAAGAAGATATTAATAATGATCAGAATAAGGTTCCTTTAAGGGTTCCACTGTTGGTTTTTTGAGGGTTCTATGAGAGAGGGGCCTCAACGGTTTTGATAGTGCTCGGGGCATGCAGGACTGTCTGATCACTAGTTCCTACGAGCTCTACATTCTCCGGTATGAACCCTAACCCTAAACCCCAAACCCCAAACCCTAAACCTGAACCCAAAACCCTAAAACCCCAAACCCTAAACCCTGAACCTTAAACCCTAACCCCAAACCCTAAAACCTGACCTTAAACCCTAAACCCTAAACCCCTAAACCCCAAACCCTGAACCTTAGACCCTAAATCCTGAACCCCAAACTAGCATAGCGGGTTACAGGACCTCCGAGTCTCAACTTGCCGCGGCGCGCCTTCGTCTGCTGGCGCATCATGGCGCACACCGTAAGGGACGAAGGAGCTTCAGCTACGGGGTTGAGGGTGCATAGGGTTTAGGGTTTAGGGGTGCAGGGGTTTAGGGTTTAGGGCTTTAGGGTTTAGGGGTTTAGGGTTGTAGGGTCTTCCCGGTGCTCTGCGCTGCGGTTTTGGGCTCGTAGGCTTGGGGCTTCACGGTTATTAGGGGCTTCCCGAAAGGGGGGTCTTCAGGACTTCCACGTCGGTTATGGTGGCTTTGGCATCGGGCCAAGACAAAGAGTCAATGGGCTTAAAGCCCCAGAGGTCCATCTCCTGGTGCGACTCCGGTCTGTAGAGGCCTAGTCTGTTGCCGCTTTACCCTCACAAAGGAAACCACATCATGGCTCATGCACTTTGTGGGGGCTTGAGGTTGGTATGGTGTGGGAGCGGCAGGTGAGACAGGTGTTCGAGATTGAAGCTTGTTGCAGGGGCTTGCTTGGCAAACCTGGCTCCAAGATAGCTTCTATCTACATGTAAGTGCATATATATATATATATATTTATTTATTTATTTTTGAGCTCCTCCCTTAGGGGTGGTTTAGTGCAAAGTCCTTGCTCCATGGTCCATGTGCACATCTGCGATTGGGCCGAGCATTCGCAATATTGGCGTGTGAAGATGTGCGCATGACGCCACGGATAGTAGGGTGAGGCAACCCTAAACCCTAAACCTTAACCCCCCTCCCCCCCCCCCGCCCCAGAAGCATCTCAACACCTAACTTCAAACCACACGCTGAAAGTACACTACAGTCCCAAACCCTGCAAAATTGAATTTCGGGTTCATGGCTTATGGGTTTTGGGGAGTACGATTATGATCCTTTAGCTACAGGGTTTAGTTCCTGAGATTTAGGATATTCGGAGGTGAGGCTGTCCTCACTGTTGAAGCATGCATTTTGAGCTAGCTCCTGTGAAGTCACGATGCTGGGGCATCTTTCTGACAAGGGAAACCACAGGCGGACAACGAAAAGGACAACCTCTGTAGCCGTCTTTTCAGAAGGATGGATGGATGGACGGATGGAGGGATGGATTGCTGCCAAGATCATGATGCTTCTGATGCTACAGTCCAACCGCCAAGGCAGCCCCCTCGTCTCGACCCTGCACCAAGCAAACCCCGAAACCTTCGCCCCTGAACTTGGAGCCCCAAGGCCCGAACTCATAGCCCGAAGTCAAGGCTAAACTGAGCAACTGAGCCTCGGCGGTGGCAATTGCCTCACAGAAACAGCAAGGGAAAAAAAGGGTTAGGGCCTTGGGGTTTGCTCAGGGGCTCTAGAAGGCCTGAGGACTTCGAAATGCCGAGCGCAGTCCTTATCTGCAATGGCGTATAGAAACAGAAGCAGTGCAGCAGCGGTGGTAGCACAGCTTAGCAGAGCCACATACCAAACCCGGCTACCTTACCCCTAGACCCTGAACTGAGATAAACCTGGAACCTTAAACTCCACAGGTCCGAATCGCAGAAAAAAGCTACATACCCTAAACCCTAAACCTATGTGGCCTGCTTCTGCAGGAAGTTGCGCTCCGCCACGAGGAAGTTGCGGCCTTCTCGGAACGGCTCCTGGACCCGGGCTTCGCATCGTGACCATGTTTGGCAATAGCGGCATAGTATACTATACTCCTGGAAGATAGTATGATATGGTTAAGGGGGGTGGTATACTAAAAATCTTATAGGCCTTAAAGTATACTCAAAGCTGCAAGTATCTCAGATTGGGGCTACCGACTTGTGCCCCAAACGGCCAAAAGTTCGCGCCTTCGGATTTCGTTTCATGTGGTAAGCAAAGGTCTGGCGTAGAGGTCAGGGTTCGAGGGCAGTGGTCTGTGTCGCCTTCAGGGTACTGCAACTTGTTGGATCAATTGACTCGAGAAAAGGTCTCGTGCGCTTGGGCTACTCGGCCTAGGGGCGAAAGTCTTCTAGGAGTTTTGATCTTGCGAGGATGCGACTAGCTCTTCTAGTGAGGCTTTTCTACAGCAACAGTGAAAGCCACTGTGCTTACTTATGGCTTCTGGATCCACTGAGCCCCCGGTCCCAAGCCCGTGATAGTCTAACTTAAGATTTAGGGTGCAAGGCTTGCCTCCAGAACTACATCCGGAAACTTAAACCTAATCCTGTGAATCCCTTCCTCGCGCTCTTTCGCGAAGTTGGCGGTGACACGCTGGCCATCGATGCGACCTTGGCAGCAGTCTTGTGGCTACATCATGCTGGTCCCCCCACCCCCCATCCCCAAAGGGCCCCAAACCAAGGAACTTCGAAAGCCCAACCCCAAATCCCTGAAGAACCCACACCCCCATCCAAGCCCGAATCACGGAGTCTTAAAGTGCAGACTCCTCAACGAGCGCAAACCCTAGACCCAAACCCACACCTTGAAACAAATTGTGCTGAAGTCAAGTCGACTGGGTTTCGGCAGAAGTGAGGATGCACTTGGACTATTCGGCCTCATCTCCTTTCTTCAAGCAATAATATACAGGTGATACATACAGTCTGCAGAGATACATACATACGTCCATAGATAAACACATACGTACATTAATAAATAAATAAATGAATACATCCATCCATACATACATACGTTCATGCATGCAAGCATGCATGCGGACATGCAAGAATACAGACATACATACCTGCAGTACGTGCATGCTTGCACGCACACAGAAAAACAACCAGTTAATCGTGCTGCGATGTCAACATCGAATGACACATACACATACGTCACCTATGTATATGCTTGTATGTGTATCTGCGAAAGCGCGGCAGCCGGTACCTTGGAAACCACCACTAAATTAACAAAAGCTCAGGAAAAGTCTTCGGCACTTGAACAACGACCAGTGAAAGTAGCACCGCTGACACGATCTAAATTTACACTGTAGCCGCTTGCATGTCATGTTTACACATGTCTCAAGGGTTCGAACTTATACAAAGTTCCTTTGCAAGAGCCCGGCAAATGCCCTGCCGAGGCGCTCCGCCCCTCCTTCTCAAAACGGTTCAAGGCGCGAATGGCATCCTTGCTTTGGGCTTTGGAGGGGGGGGGGGCAGCTATTCATGATTATGTATGCATATATATACATATATATATATGTATATATGTATATAAATGTGTATATATATATGTGTGTGTATAAATATAAAAACCCTAAATAGACATATATATATATACACATATATATATATATTACCCTCATGCATCTACATTGCGTGTATGTATAAACTTACAAGCGTCTACATCTACAGATGCATACGCATGTGCATACTTTTTACTTACCGTGTAGATCCTCAGTTATATACATGTACATGCACACATACATTGAACTGCGCGTAGACACAGAGAGAGCGAGAGGGAGAGGGAGTTACCAGGCTTGCACAAGAACTTACATTCGAGGGTTGAGGGATTCTGGGTCTTACCTGCAACTCAACAAATGATGGTTAAGGCTGAGGTTCCTTACTATGATCTCATTACCTATTCGCTTACAAAGGTAGGCATTTTGGGCTACAGCTCAGCAATCTCCCAAGTCACATCTCAGCGCTATCGCTTCACAGGTTGAGGGCCTGAGATGTAAGATGAGCACTATAAACTCATAGCTCGCGGCTTAGGCAGGGCTTATAAACGGGGTTGATGCTACTGAGGCGGGGGAATTCATTAGGTTACCAGTTTGAACTTGAAGTCTTGACTATGGGACACTGGATACCCACACGTGAACCTAGCCCGTGGAGCTGTCTTTTTGTCGGGTCGCGGTATGTCCGCGTGCGTCTCATCGGTTCCAGACACGAAACCCCTCATCACACTCGTTATGTTTGCCCTGAAGATCTACCGTGACCCGAAATGAACTTGGCTTCTAGCTTGCTGGGAGTGTCAGAACATGCGGCACCCCATTGTGGACTCTAAGCGGTGGGGCACACCAACTTTTCAGCAACCCCCACCAAGTTTGCTACATGCCGTGGCTCCCTGATGCAGCCTCAACCGAGTGGAACTGGACAAAGGCAAAGCCGCGCCGTGCAAAGTGGCGCACGTCCTACAGGGAGTGTCGCATTCGGGAGGCAACTACCTGTGCTTAAGCTGTTTTTTGGGCTCAAGGATGTATGTTGCCGCTCACCAAGAAACAAGTCTCTACGAAATCGAGCAAGCCTCACAAGGATCTGAGATCTATTTCCCTCTGGAAGGCCTCAAAACGGATGGTTGCTCAGAAGCTCCTGTCTATTTAAGGGAGGGAAGTACCATGCAAGGGACAAGTGTTTCGGAGCCCTGCCTGAGTGGAGACTTTAGATTGCGGCACCTACCGGACTTGCTCGTGGGGAGTCGCTGGTTGCTGTGTGGGTTTGGAGAAAGGCAACGCCAGAAGTCCACAAGTTAGGGGCGTAAGCCACGAAAGAAGCAAGAAACCATGGACCAACCCGTGATCCTGAGCCATAAACCATGAACTTTCAACCGATCCCCCTCGAGGCAAAGACCTTGATCTGGGCATAGGCGGCAAAGGATCCGGTAACAGCGTCCTGCAGACGGTTTGGTAATGACACTAAACCTTATAAGCCCTAAACATCCCCAAACCCCGTACTTGGGCAGCTCCCTGCATGCATATGCTTCGACCCGGGGCCAGGGACGGCATTTTGCAAAGCTTGGGAGTCAAGGGCGGAGGGTTTAGTGTGCCGTTTAGGGCATACAGTACCCGACTCGCCTAAAGGCTACCTAGGATGGAGCTCCTTTTAGAGCTGTTGGACAAGAAGTCTCTCTCTCTCTCTCTCTGTCTCTCCTCTCTCTCCCTCTCTGATGTGCCGCGGTGCCGGCTGCCGTAAGTTCCACCGTACCGGTATGGCGTGCAAGCATCGGAGGCTCATCGTCTGATGTTGCAAATAAGTTCGGGATGCCTACCGACACGATTGCAATCAAGAGAAGGCTACATGCATTGAATATTGTTAATATCGGGGCATATAGGCGCCTGAAGAAGTAGAACGGGGCTTGGGGGTACATGAAACTACAACGATCTAGGTGCTATACCGGAAAGTTATCCTTTAAGTGACTTGACATCTTCCGGCTTCCATGGCTGAGGAAAGATACTGATTGACTTGAGACGATGTGAAATGGATCTGTCCCTATTGAAGCACCTTCTAGTTGTATCCACTGGATTTCAACAGCCGTCTAGCCAGTTCTTTCTTAGGATCCGCGGTCTTTTCGGTTGCCAGGGCTGCAGGAGGATTGCAATCGGAATTTCGACATGTTCATGGGATATGGCAGACGGAGCTCGGAAACTGGATTCTCAGATTTCGATCGCATCGCAATTTGTCAGTGATTACGAACCATGCCGACAACAGCCTCATCATGCCTTGAACTCTGAGGTAAGATAGCTTCTCTTTGCTGGCCTTTTGCTGTGTCAGCCTCCCAGGTGTGGGCCATGCAGGGCATTGCCAAGCCCGTTTCAGTCTACGCTCTGGCGCGCGGAGCTTGGCAGTGGTCCGTCTGACCGAAGTAGGCGTGAGCAGAGGCGGAGGTTGAGGACGAAGAGGTACAGTATATCAACGGAGTCAACAGGGCTCCGTTTGCTTGGAATATCAACAGCACCGCAGATCGCGTCGTAACCAGCTGCTGCTTCGGACTGCGCTCTGTCCTTGTGGCTTGCTGCTTCGCGCAACTTAGGGGCTGAGTAGGTAACCTTTAACCTTTTGGGGCTTATATACACCTACTATAATTCAGAAGGTTAGTCTTTGGATACCTTTAACCTCTTGGGGCTTACAAAAACACCTATTAAAATTTCAGAGGGTTGACCTGTTTTGGGGCTGAGGTCCTCGGCCCCTAGGACACGCTGTTGGTGAGCTATCTCTGTCTGGGCCCTAAACCCCGAACCGTGCCATTGAGGGATCCCCCTATACAAACTAGAAGACATGTGGGGCCCGAAAGCATCATTTGCGAAGAG
>CAJNJA010007209.1:0-43019 GCA_905231915.1 Symbiodinium necroappetens
CTCCCTCCCTCCCTCCCCCCCTCCCTGCCTCCCTCCCTCCCTCCCTCCCTCCCTCCCTCCCTCCCTCGCTCTCTCTCTCTCTCTCTCTCTCTCTCTCTCTCTCTGTGTTGTACATGGGTGCAAAGTTCTCCCGGTTGATAACTGGACCTGGGGCCCCGATGGCCCTAATCCAAGGCCTTGCCTTCGCGACGACGCTGCCCTGCTTCGGGAACTCCGGGACTCCGACATCCGGCTTCTCTCGCCGGTGGTCCCGGTGTCCTCCTTAGGGCCTTCGGCAACCATCTTTGACAAGGTACTCCGACTCAGATCCACAATTTATGTGGGTTGCGCTTGTGAGTTGTGGAGTGAGAGTGTAGGGTCGTGGTTTACGTCAGGGCCTTTCTTTTTTAGCTGGGGCGGGATGTGTTCCCGCAGCAGGTCTATGCTCCGCGGCGACGATCCTTCAACGTCCACATCCCGTATTGGGCCCTCATCACCGAGGCCCGGGGAATTTGAAGCTCGAGATGTAGTCCTCTTGCCTTCGAGGAATCAAGTCATCTGTTGACCGATTGTGGGTTGAGAAGTCTGCTTCTTTAACGGGCTGTGTCGTATCCAGTTGGAACCCGTCAGAATTGCAGTGCGATCGAAAGTTCCGCCGCGTGATCTGATCCCTCAACCACAACCATAAGCCCAAAGATTTAAAGTCCTAAGCCTTGGAACCTGAACGCTTTCAAAGCCATGACCCTAAGCCCTTAGAATACGACGTATCCCAACTACGACCAAGAACCTAAAGGACCTAAACCCCCTGCTTAGACACGCCTCTCTCAGGAGGAAAAAGCTTCCTTTGCCGAGAGCAGAAGGAGTTTGGGTGGCGAGCTTCGGCCGCAGCGAGGAGTTGTGCACCTTGTTCAGGTTCAGGCTTTTGGGGGTTACCGGGTTCGGGGCTGTCGGCAAATTTGGGGCTTTGGGGATACACTTTTTGAGGGTGTTCGGGATTTTGGGGTTTAGGAACTCCTGTCGGCCCCCGAAGACGCATCATTTTTTTGCGAGGCAATACGGGGTGATGCGTGTGCTTTTTTTTTAGCCATGCAGTCAAATCCCACAGACTGAAAATGTGGAGAACCCCTAAACCCTGAATCCCAAACCACCCTAAACCCCCCTAAAGTTGGAGAACGACGAGGCTGCCTGAAGCGAAGCGGAGGAGGGATCCCCCAGGAACCCCCGAAATTGCGAGTAACCGCCTGAGCCATATGAACTCCTGACCCAGAAAATGGGTCAAGTCTGATGACGCAAGGTCTCCAAAGCCCATGCAGAACCTAAAAACTCTTTGAACTCATAGCAGCGCTCTGTTGGTGAAGGCTGCTGCCTTTTTTTGCAGGGGTACACACTTCCTCCTGAGAGCTTTCGGAGGTGTGGTTTGGGCCTCTCCATGACAGCTGCGGCTCCGTGGATGCTCCTGGGTCTGGTCCGGAGGATGAGTACAATGCCGGGGAGTTCGGGTGTTTGGCGATGTTGATGTCAGCGTGTAAATCGGCGGGGCCGGTTTTGGGAGAGCTGGTTTGGTTTGGGTACATTTGGGGGACCCGACACGATCTTGTTGTGGGCTTTCTGGGATTCTTCGGAATTCTTGTGAACGTGTGTTGCTCACCTCTGCAACCGGTTTGAGCATGAGCGCCTTTAAGCCCTCAGCGCCTCAGCCCTCAAGCCGAAGACCGAGACTTGGTTCTTCAAGCCAACATCGGTTCGCAGTAAGAATACTTTCCAAAACACCTGACAGCCCCATAGAAGCCTTCTCGCCTTGTGGTGCATGAGCATTTCAAACTTAGATGCACAGGTCCTTCAGCTGCTGACGGAGGTCGGTGTCAGCGCTGTGCCCGAGGCGGCCAGCGGTTTTCAGGATTTGGAGTCTTCGGGTTTAGGGATTTTGAGATGGGGAGCTGCTGCATGGGCCTTGATCCTTTTGCAGTGCCCTTGAATCGAAAGCAGCAGACATTCACACGGCCTTGTGCTGCAGGACATCGAGTTCGAAACGGGCAAGGGCCACGAAGCTTGGTGCAACCGCTTTTGTGAACCTGCGCCACTGACACCCGAAGTCTGCAATGTTCATGGGAGGGCTTCGTCGCAGCTTCTGTGTCCCGGGAGTTGGGAGTGGTTAAAGCAGGTCGTGCGAAGAACGAGGCAGAATTGGTCCGGAAACACGCGAAGCCTTGCTTCTGAGTGTGAAATCCCATCTGCAGTCAGGGGTGCACATACACCTTTCGTGTTCAGACATTAGTACACTGTAGGAATGCAGTTGGGAGCTGCGTGCTCGGGCCTGGACTCACAACGACTGAGGAAATGTCGCGAAAGCACAGCTGAGGTGCAGGTGCGTCTATCGGAGAATGACGCCAGCACCGCTCTTGGGCAGCTGAACGGCCGGCTCTGGCACGGAAGCGCCTGAGACACAGGAAGCCACTTGAGTGTTCCGAAAACTCTAATAGGCGACAAGCCCCAAAGATGGTATCTGCTACTTGTAGGTTCCTTTCATCTGCAAGTGAGGTCTGGGGTTTAGAATGTTCGGAAGATTGAGGATGTGGGATATTGTGGGGTTGGTGAGGCCAGCTATTTCAACAAGATTCTCAAAAGGCCATGATTTCGCATCATGACGTTGGGGCAATGGCCGTCAGAGTAGGGACCATGGCATGGTTGTCTTTGGAGCTTTACCGCTCTAGCTCAGAGGATCTGGAGACTGCGTTTGTATCTGCTCTTTCAGGGAGTGCGGGCTGATGAATCAGCCCGCAAAGCAACGACAACTGGACCTTTGACTGGACCCCTAAACCCTAAACACTAAACCCGAATCTTCAGGGAACCCGTCGCCTGAAGCCAAACTCGCGTGGACGCAAAGCCTCCCAAAGAGCCTGTCAGTGTGAGGTGCTTTGGTTGCCCTGCCGCTGTCTGAAGCATTGGCCAAGTTTGTGGTCCACCGTGCCCTGGCCCATCCGTTCACCTCGGAAGCGGAAGGCTTTGGTCTCAAGATTTTGCACACCCCACACATCAAACTATCCGAGTTGGTTTCCGAACACCAGATACGCTCTCCACTCGAACAAGACCCCCAAGTTTGAGTCTTGGTTCCAGCATGGCTCGGTAGCAGACCCGGAACTCACCAGGCCGGTCCAAGAACAACTTTGGGGACTACAGGGACAGGAATCTAGCCTTAGCGTGTAGATTCATCCCCAAGCCCGATGGGGAACAGTGTCCAAATCTTGCTGCCGAGGTCGAGTGCGGAAGGCCCTGAAGGAGCTAAAAGGCAGGGCCCGTCGGTTGCAGTTGCAAGATGCATTGTAGGTAGTAGGAGCATATCCGAAGTTCGGACCGGATCGCCCCCTCCAAGCCGAATCAAGCTTTCGGCAGGCGGCCCAGCTGCGAGTTACGGGGCAGCAAGGAGTACCGTGCTTTGCTTCTGTCCTGTCGTTTGGGGAGGAGGGGGCGGGGGGACCTAATCTCAGGCAAGGGCCTGCGGTCCTACCACAACTTCCTCTGGCCACAGCCACCTTTCCGGGACCCTGCAGCGATGAGGAGGGACATACGACTGCGAGTTGCCATGGTTGTTTCAGGGGGCTTTCACGGAAGGTTTAGGGTTTAAGAGCTGAGTTAGGGAAGGTCCAGGGTTTGGGAGCTGAAGTTTTGAAGTGGCTGGGCTTCGGGTTTCAGTGAAAGGAGGCGCCATTGGTGGCTTTTAACGGCTTTTAAAAGCCTTGCTAGCCGCAAGTGTCACTATGATCTGCACAACACCCAAGCTGGGCACCCCAAGCCTGAACCCAAAAAAGAGCAAAAACAAGCACTGGAACGCACAATCAAGACAGATAGATATATATATATATACACATGTACATACACACACGCACATATATACATACATATATATATACACACACACACAATGCCAAACAATGCACATCGGCCCAGGGCCTGAAACCCGAAGCCCTCATAGCATCCTACATTGACCCATGGTGGGCCATATAAGCCCGACGCACCTCTTATATCGTCGTATTCAAGAGTATGAAATACTTAGTCTTATTGCTGATACTGTTACTAGATGTTATTGTAGGTTTATCAAACACTCCTCCTTCTTCTTCATCTTCTTCAATCGAACGTTGCTAGTATTATGATGACTCTTAGTCTTTGTTCTTATTCTTATGTTGATATTATTCTTAATCCTATGTTCTTATTGTCGTTCTTATTCTTATTCCTACTTCTATTTTCATATTATTCCTAGTCCTATTCGTTTTCTTGTTCTTATGGTGTACCGTGGTGCTACCGAGAGGCAGCTCTTTCACTGCTCGGCCCTGGGCTTAGACGCGCAAGAGCGGGAAAAAGGCCGCCTATGGGCATCTTCAGTGGAGGGTTTTAGGGTTTAGGATTTGGAGGCGTTTTTTTTTCCGGGGTTCAGGGGTAGGGTCATGAGTTTTGAGGTTTGGGGCTTTATGGGGGTTTAGGGTTGTAGGGTTTCGATTCCGATCGCCTTGTTGTCCGAGGGGGAGGGGGGCCAGGCCCTCTTAAGAAACTCTGCGGGCTTTGTGGTCCAGCAAGTTCTGGCTACAGTCAGCTGTCAAGGACCAGGCCAGTAGCTGAGTGTCTGAACGACCAAAACTCACGGCACTCTTGTCTAGAGCGATCAAACATCGTGGTCTGAGGTTCAAGTTGTGGCACGGCCGAGTGAAACTGTTTCACATTTGCAAGCCCAAACCTCTAAACCTCCAAGCACTGCAAAGTCTAGAGTCCCAACTCCGTACCCCCCAAACCTAGAGGCGTTTGAGGTGAACAGGGCCACACAGGAGAGTCGAAGGTGCGTTAAGTCAGGACCTCTGGCCCATTATCAAGTGCAAAGCAACGAAAACAGCAAGAAATCCAGCGCGCGCGGAATCCACGAGTAAACGCTAAAGCTTTCAACCCCTTTAAAACAACTCCTGCCAAAGATAGAATCTTGCAAAGGCCCGGAATTCCGCAGCCCACAGGCAGCCACTGGTCTGATTCAGACTGGACAGCTGTGACCTTCGTGGCTGCAGACTTCGGCCCGCAGCAGGAACGGACCGAAGATCTGGGACGAGCTGGCTTTAAAACTTTAGGGCTATGAGCTTCTGGTTTAGGGTTTTAGGGTTTAGGGCTATGAGTTTCTATTGGGTTTCAGGGACTTGGGGCTCTCGGGGTTTATGTCGGGCTTTAGGGCTTCGGGACTGTAGTGTTAGGTTTTTAGGACTTAGGGGTGTTTGAGCTAACGGCTTGAAAGTTTAGGTATTATGGCTCAGGAAGTTTAGGGTTTGCGGTTTCAGAGTTCGAGCATATTGAGGTTTTCAACGAAGGATCTTTCCCGGCAGAAGAGTGGCACGCATCATGATGAGGGGACATGGTGATGATGACGGTGATGATGATGATGATGATGATGATGATGATGGTGTGTGTGTGTGTGTTCAGGAAGCGCTCTGACAGCGTGACACTTGCGGCCTGCTTTCGAGTCCTCGCCTCTACAGGTATATGCTGGCCCACCAGGAGGGGAAAAACCGGGAGCCCTAGAGATGATTGCTGTACCTAGAGCTGTCTTTCGCTGCAGTTGTCAAGGTTTGCGGGTTTTGTGGACCCACTTCCAGATAGTGCTGTGTACAGTGTACAGTGGACAGCGGCACTAGCCATGGGTCGTCACTGGGATAAGTTTGATTTCCTACCTCTGCCTGCTGGATGCGATGATGGAAGGCCTACACTTTCAGAAGTCAACAGAAGCTCAGGGGCCTTTCTGAAGAGTTTCGAGGGACATGACGTAGGTGCCCTCCGAAGTCGTTGCCGGTACAGCAAGTTTCTCCAGCTGCGGAGGTCTGCTCGAGCTCGAAGCGTGGGTCAAACTGTACCAGAGGATTGCCAAGCTCAAAACTCAGCAAAGGAGCTGAAGAGGCTGCATTTTTTGCATGCCAAAGCAGAGGACATGCTTGCAAAGCAACGCGCGAGGCAGCGGCGCGTCAACCGGGCTCATGCCAAGGGCCTGCGTCGAAAAACGCAGCGGCCTGGCAGAGGTAAGGGCGACTGCCTAAGCCATCTAGATCATGACTGCCAACCAGAGACCTCCACCGAGACCACAGCCTCTATTTGGCCCGCTTTCGGCTGTGAAAGCACTCCTTGCTGGACTCCAGCTCCAGTGCCTCGCTGCCAGCGCTTTGCACGCTGGCACCGTGCCCTGGAGCTTGCCGAGGAAGTTGCCCGAAACTACAGAGATCCATTCAGGCCTTGCCCCTTCAAGACAAAGCTGGAAGAGGCGAGGCGCCAGCTGTCCTCCGATGCCTTTGATGCCCTGCGTGCCAAGTTTCTGCGCAGGCACGGGCGGAACCTTCTCGAGTCGCTGGCGTTGAAGGCGAAGCTGGCAATTCGGAGTCTGTCGCCAACGCCTTTGTCCAGCGGCGTCCGCAGTGGGTTTCTGCAGACATACTCTGAAGGCAGGGGCGGGGACTTGCTCCCGACCTTCCATGGCACCAACGCCTCCAACCACGCCTCAATCTTTGAGCGCGGCCTGCTGATCCCGGACAAGGATACAAACGGGCTCCGAGTCATCAATGGATCTGCGCATGGATTGGGGACGTACAGCGCCTCCCTGGAGAACCCGCGTCTAGCCTTGAACTTCGTGCCGCCTGCCCAGTCAGCGCTGCTGGTGTGCGGCGTGGTGGACGACGCGGTCCCCACAAGCTGCACAGCCCCTAGGACTTACGGCTTCTGGTCATGCACCCGAGAGTCGCAGCATGTCCGTGTGGTTGGCGATGCAGTGATTGCCCTGAAACCCGACCGCATTGCCCCGCTCTTCACCGTTCAATACGGTGAAGCTAAGAAGACGCTGCATGCTAAGCAGCCGCTCCCGCGCCCTGTCGCATGGCGCGCACGGAATGCTTCGAATGCATATCTTCATGTGCGATGTAGCATCAAGCTCGACCCCTGCCGTCATCCGTGGCACATCTTGTTGAACGGTTACGGATGTGTTCATGTGACCGGAGCGCAGCAACACCTTGCAAAGATGGAGTGGACATCGATCAAGCACCACAGCTCGAAATGGCTGAAGGCACATGGCTATTGGAATGCCAAGGCTTTCAAGACTTTCTGAGGCGCCAGTGTCAGACTTGCAGATCCTGGAAGTCCGGGTGAGGCTGAACAGTCCTTATTTAGACGGTGTTACCAATTTTGTGTTCTTTCCCGCTCCTTCTCAAGAGACTTCCATGTCTCAATGGATCATTTTGTACAGATGAGCTAGACTCGACCAAAACGGGCATCCCGGAGATGAGGCTCTTCTTGCTGCTCTTATCTACTGCTACGGATGTTACACGAAGTACTGTACTAGGCCCAGGCTGTTTGAAACAAGGCATCAATTATGTTAGAGGTAAACAAAATTTTACGTATGGTTGTATATACTAATATGATCTGATATGATATGACGTAGTTTGATATTATAATGATATAGTATGGATACGGTATATTGCAACATAGTCGAGTATAACACAGTACACCATGATGTAAGAGGCTCCGAAACGTTGTGAACAACACAATGAGATTGATGAGGTTTTGGAGTCGAGCCATGTCAGGAAGCCAGCCATTGATGGTGAACTCTGCAAACTCGAGACTTCAGGAAACCCTTGGAGTGCGGAATCTCGCGACCCTTGCATTTTGGAGCCCAATATATGTCGTAGAAGATTTACAAATCTCAGTGTAATCTGAGTTCACTGTCAATGAATGTTGCCTGTAACACTGCGTCCTTTCGCACCGACTTTCCCAGCGGAGGGACAGTTGATGAGGAAGATCCTAAACCCGAGTGCCGGTGCACCGAAAGCCCTAAGCGTTGGCAGCGTCAGAGTTCTCGCAAGGATGCGGGTTTGAAGTTTGGGGTTTGGCTCGGGCTGCCTAGTGGGGTATCCTTCATCGCCTGTTGTCCACGTTTGTTGTTGTTTGACGGCATTGCTATGTCCATCCTGGGAGACTGGGTGATCTCTGTTTTTTCAGCGAAGCTACGCAGCCCTAGATCTCGGACTTGAAGCCGATATAGCAAGCTACGGGCTTCAGGGGAGGCAGTGGCAAGTCGGCGATGCGATGTTGAGCAACTCCTTCCAAACCCCGACACTACATGCTGGGACCTTGATCCAGCATTCCCACTTGTCATCATGCACCCGGCCGATGATGCTGATATTACAAACTACATGCGCCTCCTTGGTAGCTGCTGGTGTAAGTTGTAGGAAAAGGTGCCGCTCGGCCCCTCAGCTCTCTCAGCCCCCAAAACCCCCCCCTTGCCCCCAACCCCCAAACACTTAACCCTGCCCTTGGTGTTGGGATCTCGTCTCCCAAGCCCTCTCTTCTTCGGCGCTTCGGCTTCTGCGAGGTGCGGCGGATGGCCGGAGCTTTGGTGGCCGTCGCCCGCGGTTCGGAGGATCGGCCGGTAGTCAGCTTTAGGGTGAAGCAGGTGGGTGGGGGTTTAGGGCTTAGGGTTTAGGGTTTAAGGGGGGGGTTAAGGCTTCGGGATTTGGTCTCTGCCTCACTGCATCTGGGGGCCTCAGGCTGAGGTTGGGGGCGCAAGGTTAGGATGGATGAGGCAGGATACCAACATGGTACACAGCATTTAGGGTGCTGTACGTTTCTGTGCCGTGTTGCTGCCGTGGCGGCTACTACCGCTACTGTCGGGTTTCAATTACGGGGGGGGGGGGGAGCCTCGCTACGGTCGAAGAGGCTTCGGTGCTTAGAGCGTTGCTTCCTGAAGCTCGCATTGGGTGCTCACTGTTGTATTCTAGCTGGGCTTGAAGGGGAGCCCCGAAGTTTGCTTTAAGAGGCCTGAGGGTTGAGGCGGAAATCTCGAGAAGTTGCGAGGCATGGAGTCTGAGCTTCTAATTACTAAGGGATTCAGTTTGGAATCCTGCAGGCGATCCTGCTTCGGATTCCTCCTAGCACTCAGCATCCAAAATGCTCTGGGAAGCCCGGCTAGTTTTACAACAAGCTTTTTGTTGGAGCCCATCGTCTCTTAGAGCCGTAGAGTGCCGAGTGCGCCTGGGGGCCGGAAGCTCCTCAAAGCGAAAGGAGCTGACCTACATCGCTCGGTGTTTCGAAGCGGAGGCTGTTCATGTCCCTCCGGTGCCCGCCGAGGCCAGCTTTGGGGTAGGGAGATCACCCGAGGCTTTCTGTGAAGTTGCCCCGGGTCGGCTTTGTCCTTCTACAACATTCTGGTAGCACAGTTCTGGGCAAAGGTAGGCGCAGGGAATCGATCATCAAACTACCGCAGCATATATCAGGATGGGATCGGGTCTGGGATTGAAGGGCACTGCGCGAGTTTGTGTTCAGCAGGGCGCAGCCACGGTCTGACCAATCGACGGTGACTTCTTTAATGCAACAGTCGTTGGATGTGCTGATAGATCGAGTTGTTAACAGCTGGACACGGCCTGTTCACCGAAACCGTGACGCTGAACTAATTAGATTAGTCACTAGTGGATAGTGTGCCGACTCCTGCGGGGTTCCGTCGATTTGGCGCAACTCCTTGCTACAATCAAGGCCCTTGCCTTCGTCACTCCCATGCTTTGTGCTTGGCGGGATGCTGCATCAGTGATTGATTCAAGACTTCAATGGCTCTCGAACTCCCCTCTCTTGTGCACTGCCACGCTGTTGCTTGGCATAGCTGCTGCGACTGCCAAGTCAGGCGCGTTGGTGGCTATGTACACTGTACACGGCACTGGGGCATTCGGTGGAAGCACAGCATGCAGCTTGCCTGTTGATGTCACGGTCGGCGCTGGCTAATCGAGTGACAACCTTCCTCTGACGAGGCTGCTTGCAACAACGCCACCAAGATCAGGAATGAGTTTTGAGGTCCACCCTTGCTGTCAGCCCTGCTTAGGTGGTAAGTCCCTCCGCATCGTTCAAGCAGAAACGATGCTGAGGAGGGTGAATATTAGATGTGCACCCTCGAGCACTTGCTGTCTAACGTGGCTCATTATGTTTTCTGTCCCGCACTGGGCTTGTCGATTGTGGCCGGGGCGGTCTGCGCGACATGTATTTAATTCCCGTTGCTTGCAGCTTGAAAGTGTTGGGATGGGGTCCCCTCGTCGCCTTGCGCTTGCTACTTCTCGGACCCAGGACAGCCCACCAAGACAACGAATAACAACATTGGCTATACTCTCGGCCTGTGAGATCTCCGGTGCCGGTGACACCTTCCAGCACACTGCAGCCATGGCATGCCAGCAGTCCTGGTGGAATCACAGGGAGCGGAGTGCAGATGACAAATTTTGTGGACCAGGAGTGAGGGAGGTCTTGCACTTGAGCTCTAATGACTTTCACTTCTGCCAGTGTTGCAAAGATGCTGCAAGACCGTGATTGAAAGCTGCGCTGCTTTGTTGCACCCACCTGACTCGAGCGTGTTGAAGCTTCTTGTGCCAACAAGGACGTTCCTCTTCATCCCCATCATGAGGAATCCCTCTTAATGTAACCGCCCCCCAAAATCTTGCAATTCTTTCTGGTGCCAATCCATTTACACGGGCCCAAGGGTGGCGGATTGGGAAGGTGGATGAGGGTGTAGGGAAAGCTTGAACATCGGCCCTCCCCTCAACCCACAACTTGCAGTGCGAAGTCCTGAAGCTACAACATGTACGTCTTACACAACCCGCCACCCTCCACCCCAAAGTTGGAAAGTTGGAATCAAGTCCCAAAATCTCAAAGCCATCGACCGCAAACCCTAAATCTCTGCAAAAGGTTAAAGTTCAAATCGTTTAGCTAGACTTCTGGCAAGGCGGTCGCATTGGAGGCCGTCGAGCTAGGTCCAGCAAGCGTGGACTGGCGACTTGCCTTGAGAGTAGGGCTTAAAAGAGTGTGTACAAGATTGTATCAGGCTGTTTGCCAGGCTGTTTAGAGGCAGTGCTTTCGTCTGCCAACAGTTATGGCCCAGAGGCCTAGAGCCCCGAAGTGGAAATCCTTAAACAGCCCCAAACACCTGAAGAGCCGAAGCTTTCAATCCTTAAACTCCGAAGGCCTAGAGCTCAAAATCTCGGGGGCCTGAGACTCCTCAGTCCAGGAGAGGACCTGCCCAGGTCAACTCCGGCGAGGCAGCCGGGATCTTGCCCCGCAGTTCCCCAAATAACTGTTCCCCAAGAAGGACTTCATGAAGGGCTACGGTCTCGATAATCATGCCATGGTATTGCCCACCCCGCATGCTAAACGTCACACCCGAGACAGTGACAGTGACCAAGCCTGGGCCCGAAGGCCCAGAACCCACCGGAACTCCATATCCAGGGTTCCGAGCGGTTTACTGTAGCGTTTCCAGAAGATTCAGACGGTTTCGTACGGGATTTAGGCTTTTTTGAGAAAGGTACCGGCGAAGCACCCTGCAGTCAGGACAGCTGACATGAGATAACCAGCGAGCTTCACCTTGCAGATCCTCTGGTCAATGACAGGCGGCGCGGATGCGCTCAGAGATCGATTCGCGCGTGCGTGCCGAGGCATGCCAGCCATGGAAGGCCCTCCGATCCAGGATTCAGTGCATCGTCAGGACTTTGGACAAGAATCTTTCTTGCAAAGTCTACGTACAACACCGGAGATCTACAGCTTAGTGAGTTTGGATTTGTGTGGGTTGCCGGGATCAGTGGTATTCGGTGCAGGGTTAATTACATAATTTGCTTGAAGCTTGTTTTAGGTTTTAAGGCCTGGGTCGGAGTCTTCTAGGCTGTGCATCTAGCTTTACATCAGCAATGTCATGTCCCGGACCCTAAAGCCATACACACACAGACCCTAAAACCTCGTGCGATGATGATGATGATGATGATAGTTATTGCCATTACTCCTCTTATTTACATCAAGCTGAGGGTTTCCTGGCGGGGCTGGCACGCGGTGCGACGCGTTCGGCCCTTGCGGCGGAGCTGGCGGAAGCAGCGCAGGCCGGCAACGCTCCTGGCGTGCTCGAGGCCCCACGTCGGGAATCGAAGGTTTTGCTGCAGGTTTTGGGAGTTAGGGTTACGGGTTAAGGGCTTGGTTTAGTTTAATTATTAGGGGTTTCGGACTAAGGGCTCTTTGTTCGCAGAAATTTGACGGATAGAGGGTTTGTGACTGATGCTTCCGTTCTCTAGGGGTCCAAGGTAGCCGGGGTACAGGGCAGGGAAGGTAGGACCCACTCGGCCAGAAATATCGCACAGTCGGAAGGGCTTAAAACGGGGTCGGAGTTTCGTTGAGCTTGCCCCTCCTTCCAGATCGAGCCGTGGATGTCGCAAGACTGGAAGCGTCTATCTGCTGATGTCCAAGATGCGTAAGGACGCATCTTGAAGCCTATCCACCAAGATACTAGGGAACAGGGTACTGTGGCAAAGCTAGGCAGCAGCCACTGAATCGGGAGACCTATCTTCCGACATGCAAGCTGCAGCAGAACCCCCCCCCCCCCACCCTGCAGATGGTGCTTCCTCCTCCTACACGCCTGAACTTAGCTGCGGACGAACATCCGTCCATACTTTCTCGCGACAAAAGAGTGGTCAAAAGATGTCTGGGCCACATACATCCAACATTCCTAGTGGCTGAGAGGATGCCATCCTCGGATGATGCGCTGGTGGATGATTCGGAACTACAATAACTCAGGTTTATTACAGCACCCCTCCCCATGAAGCAGCAAGCTCACAATGGTGTGAACTTTTTCGGACATCGGCTTCTTGTGAGGAACCGGAAGCGGGACTCGCGGGCGGAGGCTCCTAGCATGTTCGGATGTTGGGGGTCTTGGTAACATAGGGGCCTTCATAATTACCTCGACTATTTTGGTGGTTTCCTTCTTAAAGTAGTATAATATACCCAAAACACCTTATTCTAATTCTTAAGGCCGCCTTGGAGGGCTCAAATCGCCGGACGGCCCGGAATAAAGAGCCCCAGACACAACAGTGTCGCTTTTGGCGCAGTACGGCGCCGCCTAGTCCTCCTTGGCATCGCCATAGGCGTTCCCTACGCTCTCGGACCCGCAAATCTCTGCGTAAGGGACTTCCAGTCCCCCGCAAAGCATTGCTGCTACTTGCCCTGCATCACGGTACTTGCCCAAGACGCAGGCTTGAGTTACTGCGAATGGGAGGACGCGGACGAGGATGGCAAGGACAACAGCAGCCAGATCACCAAGGTGGTCAGTATGCCAATTGGCACTTGTGGCGGGGTGCCTACTCTCCCAAGCATGCGCCATGGAAGGACAGATATCCAGCGCCCAAGCCCCAACCGAAGAAGCTTTCCTTCCCTACTTACAGTGGAGTCGCGGCTGGTGCCCTGGCAACCCCCAAAGGTGCGATAGATGTAGCCTCCAGATTGCAGGACACGGGCAACCTCGTCACGGACATGCAATCAGCACTCAATGTCACACGGAAAGCCGAACTCCGTGTACAGAAGCTTCATTCTGCGTACGAAACTGCGCAGGAGCTTTGGGCATCCTTCGAGGAGCAAGCAAAAATCAATTACCAAACCGAACGGCGCAGGCACATGGCCGACCTCGAGCGCATCAAGAGAGATGCCCTGGATGCGGAAGCCCAGCAAAGTGTGGCCAGGGATCTGGTCCGCAAAATTGCCATCCGGGAGGCCAGTGGAAGCAACTCCCTGGTCCTCCCACCCCAAGCGGAGCAACAAGTTGCAGCTCTGTTCGATGGCTGGGCAGAGGAGGATGGCCACACTATGGACGGCGTTCTGCAGAGAGCTTTGGCCTCACAGGCTCTGCCTACAACACCAGTTCGCGTGGCCAGGGTGAGACCGAGGACTCCGGTGACGGGGCCGACTGCTCCGACCGCTTCTCCACAAGCAGAACCTCCAGCTGTACACGATCCGTACATTGCGGTCAGCACCACGCCAGTTACAACTCCTTCAGGACGGGAGGATGCAGTCCCCACTCCGGTTCCCAGCCTCAGCCCAGGACAGATTCCCAAGCACCCCGGACAGAGAGACAGAGACATCGCCCGAGTTGCCACTTCGGAAGCCCCTCCCAGAGCCTCCATCAAGGATGCTACCAAGACCAAGACGACGGCTCCTACGCGGCATGTCACCTTGGAAGAGAAGCTAGCATCGAAACGGGCAACATTGCAGCAGTCCCAGGCGCTCAGGCCCTTTGGATGCGGCCCGCCGCCGCCAGGCCTATCGGAACTTGCGAATCACCCAGCCCCTGCAGGGCTGGCTCATGCAGTCATATACCGCGACGACGAGGAGGGCATCGACGACTCTATGGACTGAACGTCAACTGCCTAGATGTCCCCTGGTTGGCCCGGAAGCTGTGACTGAAATGGGTCAGTCCTTCTTCCAGTTGCCAGTCGGGTGGACTACCTCTTTGCACGCCTGCTCACAAGCTGGCTGTATGGCCCCTTCTATGAGAGGCCACTGTACAAAGGTAGTCATGTGTAAAGTATTCGTGCGCGATTCACACTCTAATACCCGATCCGCCGATCCCTTTTACACTTGGCCTCCTTCGCTTCAGGCTGCTTGCTGCTACTTTTGCAAGGCACCGGAGGCATCCATTGTCTGGGCTTCGACTTTGGTTTGTCTTCGGTTCCCCTCATCCTCCGCCAACTTGCTGCCTCATTGGGTTTTTGAGACAGTTTGGTTGGCCCCGCCTGCATTTGCAGCCGATGCGCTGCCCAGCCTTTTCTTCCTGTCAGCCAGCCCATACACTCGTGCGCCTGGGCTCTTTGGCGAGTACATTGACTGTCACATACAGATTTTGCTATGGCATTTCATTCCTCAGAGCACTGGATCCTGCTCTCATTCTCCTACACCTCACACCGCGTGGAGGCAGTGCTCCGTCCTTTTGCTGCCGGTGCACAGCCCAGCCTTTCAGTTTGAGCTCATCGTTGGGTATAGTCCTGTTGGACCCCCCCTTGCAGATGACTCACAGGTATATGGCTCTCAAGCGCTGCTTAAGCCAGCCTTGCAATTTTTCGCACTAGATTGTGCCACTTGTGCTCACAGCCAAAGCGCCCCGATTTATGGCTGCTGCTGTGCGCGATCATCCCGCCTAGTTGCTCGGGACGTGACTTCTGGCGTCACTGAATCTCCTCGTCTTAGTTTTCATTTTTGCGAAGCGCCAAATACCCACATCGGTGGCTCGGGGGTGGGAGCTCGCACTATTTCAGATGACGAAGTCAGTCATTTCTTGACGACCAATTTCCTGTCCCTCGTGACAGCCTTTTATCACAGCCTTTTGCTGATCATTGGTGCTGGTGTTGTGCAGCTGTGGCTCAGATGCATTCCAGGCCGTTGCTCACCTTTAGGGCGACTCTGTCGTGGCCCATTCATGTTTGTGCCACGATCGTGCCTCCTGCCTTTAGGCCTCGCCACCACAGCCCAACCCGTGCTTTCCTGGGCCCCTGCTACTCCCAGTGCAAGCAGGTCGAAGGTCTGCACAGCACATATAGGCATTATCCGCAGGGCCCTCCTGGCCTTCTTGGGTTTTTCTCAGCTCCCAATTAGTTTCGGCATGCCTTTGGTTGACATTGTGGGTACAGTAGAGGTAAGCAGTCTCGTGCAGGACTTGGCCTTCGCAGCCTCTGCGACCATCGATTCTGCTTCAGTGCCTGAACCCTTTTCCAGCGACCATCCGGTCACTTCAGGTGAGGCACAGTCCAGATGGGTGTTCCCTCCTGACAGGCAGCAACATATGAACCTGCGTACCGATGAATGGCTTGGCATTACTGTGTTCGCCCCGTACATCCAGCCCCGAGCTTTCGGTTTTCGTACAACTCGTGACTCTTCCCTTGCACAGCTATTCCATGACATCCGAGATGCTAAGCTACTGCCGTGTCCAGACCATGACTGTATCCAGCCGCTCAGACCACAGCCACAGGATGGATACCTTGCGATTGTTACGTACCCAAGTGTCTTAGATCAGGACCGGAGCTTGCGCAAAGCGATCATTGTCGATCTGTCGAGAGTTGGCGGGGGAATATATGTTGAGGCCCTCCCCACAGGCTGCACCCCGGATCGCTTGTTCACTATGATATATGGGCAAATGAACGTAGATCCGTTCGAGGAACCTGTGCAAATCTGGGTAAGCAATCGCAGCCAGGCAGCGCCTCGCGACGAGCCGATGCTTCACACACATGGTGATGTTCTACATGTCATCCGCACTGCACATGGCAAACCCTTCAATGCTCCGGACGACATTCTCTTTTCGCCCACTGCCTGCTGGGGTCGCATTGATCACATGCCCAAGCCCCCTTTACTGCGCAGTACGGCCGTGTCTTGTGGTACCGAAATCTTCGCTTTCGATCCGTCCTTTTTCCCCGAAGAACGGCCCCAAGATGTAGCTCTGCGTTTATGTATGAAATTCTGCCGAATGCCACCACAGAGTGCCAAGGTGACTCTTGTCGACAACTGCCCGCCCTTGCACATCGATGGCTTCACATGTCGGCAGACTTTTGTCATTCACGATGATTCACCAGATCACGACCAGCTGACTGATTCAGCCCCTTACTGTCATTATTTCCTAGATCTGCGCCCCTTAGGTTTCGCGCCCAGGACAGCTACTACTACCTGTCGTGCGCCGGACCTGCCCGATATTCTTGCCGCAGCCGATGTGAACACACCACCCGGCCTTTGCGGGATCCTGCTACACAATCGCCTCTTTGGTGACCTTCAGGTTCTTAAGATAGGCATAGCAAGGGACCTCGCCTCGCGCGTTTTTGGAGATGCTGGCAGCACTACCCCTCATTCCACCATTTCTCCAGTGCCAGAGACGTCAGCACAGGCACCTAACAGTGTTCCCGACTGCCCTGCCGGCCGCTTAAGCGACTTTGGTGTGCATGTGCCAACTGCAAGAGCCAGAGAGCCTACAGCGTTCCCACGTGAAGGTCGTCGTCCAGAGGCTCATGAGGCTCTTCACCTTGTGGACACTGAGATCATCACTGCTGAAGCAGGCACCTTCCGGGCGGGCTTCCACGTTTTGATCCCTGATTTTCAAGCTGAGACATATGAGCTCACCTTAGAAGCTCCATGTGACCTTGACGATGCTTTGCATATGCTTGCCGATACACGGGACTCCGATGCTTCATGGCATTTTGAACACCTGATACCTACACACCCACAGCCTGACCCCTCCTTTGGTTGTGTCATCGCAGTGCCCATATGGGCTGGAGACCTCCGATTCAGCGCAGTTGACACCAGAGCGATTGATGGTCGCCTTTTCGCCTTTGTGTTCCCAGCCAGACTCAACAGATCCTCTATCTTGTTGCACGTTGGACTCGCGGATTCCACGGATCTACGGGTTTTCCTTGGGAATGATGAGCTTGCTATGCATGGGCTCTACGATTTCTCTCTGGGCATTACGGTCACTGTTCTGCCGCCAGGTTTCCCTTTCCGCACAGGCCTCCCGCTCGAGACTAGGCTTGCTGACAGCCATGGCTGGGCAATCCCATGCCCTACCTTTGGAGGTGTTGAAGGTCCCAAGTTTGGTCTCCTGTCAGAAGGAGTGACTAAGCTAATCCAGACGGACACAGAGACAGCGACAACCTCGGCGTTTTTCAAGGCGGAGGCGGTAAGGCTGTGTGCCTACCAGCTCGAGAGAGTCACAGTGTGTCCGACCGTGCCTCAGCTTCACAATTTTGCCTTCCTTGGCCATCATTGCGACGCCGTCATCGCGGCGACCGAGAGTATATGCCGTATCCCAGTCCCTCCTGGACGCCCCATGATTCGGCAACATATTGTGTTTTTTGATGCTCGCCTGGCATTGCAAGGATTGTCATGGACAACTGCCCCAAATGGCTTCTTGAATTACGATGAAGTCGTGCAGCGTTTCCAGGCAGCCATGCCTGTTGACCATGCCGTCAACATCAAAGGAGGTAACCTTGTTCATAAGGGACGTGACACGCTGTTGCAAGTCGAGCATGGATGTCTGCTCACCATCACCTTCAATGAAGACGTTGGGTCTTCTGTATTGCGATCCAGTCCTTCCAATGGCCACTCTGGTGCTGCAGCAGACACAGATTCCTCGGATACTGATTCAGACACTTCGCCTCCTTCAGGACCCACTGATATGTCAGCCCCCGCAGCTACAAGAGCCTCGCCACCTCGAGGCAGTCGCAGCCGCAGTCGTTCCACACGACGACAGTGCCCTCTCTCTGGCAATGAACTCGTGCTGTGCCCAGGCAAGCAAGAGGTTGTCCACGTCGGCATCTGCCCACTAGCCGACAGCCTATTCGGACAGTGGTGCAAAGATGCTAGTCCCTACCATGTGCACTGGCTTCCATGGCTGGAGCCTACAGCCCATGTAGAGTGCGGGAGTCAGCCGCCGATACACTCACGGCGCCTGAAACTCCTACAGGAGCCCACGAGCCAGACCTTTGCAGAGGAAGAGCAACTCCGAGTTCTCTACGAGTTAACTCGGCAATTAGGCGGTAGCTGGCTTGCTAATAGTAGGCCTCTCCTCCCTGATTGGCTGTTGAACAACCTCGACCCTATGCCCCACCTAGCAGATGAGCTTCCGGATTTTACGCAATGGATCAGTTGTGCAGTTCTTAAGATTGGATTCTTGCCAGAACATTATACTGTCCTGTTGCATATCCCAGCTACCCCCGAAGAAGCGATTCATGCCATACAGGCCGTGCGTGCTCCTGACCTTCGCAGTGCCTTTCCCACACTGCTCGCAGTTTTGCCGCAGCCATGCTTTGGCACTGCTATTTACATAGCCGTGCCTGCTTGGCTTCCCGGAATCCAAGGCATCTGTATCGACACCTCCCAGGTCGATGGGCGTCTCTTTGCAGCAATTCTGCCAGATTACATTGATCGTTGGGAAGTCCTCGGTCACGCATCTGTGCCACCAGAGGTTGAGGTTGAAGTCTGGGTCGACACTGGGCCTCATATCCTCGCTGGCAATGATGTTGCACATGTCTTCCCGGGAGAACTTATCACTGTTGTCCGTCCTGGAGACGATGTGCCTATACCTTACACTATTGGCCAGCTACTGCTTTCCAGACAGGTCTGGAGTGAAACTTCACAGCTCCCTGTGCCTGCTCACGGAGCTGTTTATGGCCTTATCTTCAAAGGCCGACTCTACACTCATGCTGAGCCTTTTCATGACCCACTGCACTATCGCCAACGCATCGCCGATGCTGTCGGCGCGCCTGCATCTGCCATGCGTCTCTTTGCTGCCCACTCAAGGCCACCTGATGTTTGCGTGAATGGGCTCCCCTGCAGCGCCCTCATAGCCATTGGAGTCCCTCCCCCAGGACCACAGCAGGTTTGGCATTGCGCCATTCTTGATTGCCGCTATATAGCAGCTGGCTGGCGCGAAGTATATGTCTTTCACGGCCGGCTCGACGTAAGCGGACTGCTCCAAACATTGCAGGATGAAGCCCCTTTGGGTTGGCGTGTACAACTGTCCATCACTGCGGACACAGCAGGCTTTGCATACCCACCCCCGGGTGAGGTCATCACTGTTACTTATGCACTGCCACGGACTACCTCGCCTCCGAGCGAATCTTCCGGCGAACCCGCCTCCCCTCCTGCTCAGAGCGATCCGGACGAAGCTTCGAGTCTTACTGCCCACAGTGATACTTCGGATGATGCGCCATCCGTTCATGAGGCCGAACTGCCTGCGTCTGGGAGCCTCGATCACCACGCTGAGGCGGTGCCTACTGTGACAGCCCTTGCCGCGCCAACCAACCCCTACATCACGTGCATCATTTCAATGCCAGAGTACACGGATGAAGTGCTACGAGTGCCTCTGGAGCAGACAGCTACTCTTGCAACACTTCTGGAATCCCTTAAAGCTTTGCGAGCCCCGATCTACGCAGATCTTTTTCCATTTCTGCTATGTGTCAGGCCGCAGCCAGATCCCAGATATCTGCGTTTCCTTGCGCTTCCGGCATGGCCCTGTGATGGCATTCCGGTACTTTTTGCGGTCCAGGATGCCTCCCGCCGCACCTTTGCTGCCAGAATATCCGCAGTTCTGCGATATGCCGGTGCTATGGTCCTCACCAATCTTCCCGACGACGCTAGCTATCAGGTCTTTGTCGGTAACAGTGATCCGGAGCTTTCACGCTTTGCCGCCCAGCCACTCAGCCCTGGAGACTTGGTTGTCCTGATCCCGACCTTTGACCGCCCAGCCCGGTATGCCGTTACTGACCTCCTCGCCCAAGCTGCTGTCTCCGGAGGGTGCCCTGCCCCTAGCCCAACATCAGTACAACCTTATGTATGGCTCCTGACAGATGATGGAGGTGTCCGTTTCCCTGCTACACCGCAATACGGATATAGTTTCGCTACTGCTGTGGCTGAACATATCCGTACAGACATCAGGACCCTCTCCACTGCCACGTCCAGTCCGCCCATTCGCGATCATGCGTGGTGTGGTGTTCCTTCTGCCAACGTTGTTCTCGCCATGAGTTCCGTCGTTGACACACATGATATTCCCCCAGACAGTGTGCCTTACATCTTGGACCAAAGACCAGTGCTGTTGCCCATTTCTGCGGCATGGGCTGAGTCCGGAGTCGTGTCCGTTTTGGATATATGCCGGCGTGCTCAGCCACGGTGCCCTCTCGACTACTGTGTCCGACTACTAGGAGGCACCTCCGAGCCTGGTTCCGAGAACCACTGGCGCCGTGTCCGTAAGGGTGAGGTTCTCGTTGTCAAGTTTGAGCCTACACGTACGCACGCGAGCAGCACAGGGCATGACACATCCCAGCAACCTGTGGATGGTGAAACTGATCCGCCGTACATTGCTAATACCTTTTCCGAATCGGATGCAGCCAGCATTGATGCTTCTGCCTCCTCCAGGACTGCCGACGCTGGGACAGGAGGCACCAACCGTGGCCCCAGCCAGTCAACACACAGCCAGACTCCCCAGAATCAGGCGCCTATTTGTCGTCCGACTGTTGCAGATCATGTATGCTGTTACAGATATGGCCAGTCATTTGGTAAAGAATTCCCTCAGAAGCCCTCTGGCAACGCGACACTATGCGCGGCACAGCACGAGCACTGCCTCGGCCTATGGGTGGCACTGTGCATTGGCTTATTCTTCTCCTTCTTTCTGCAAATTTGTGTGCAAGACTTGCCAGTGCTACACAGTCTACCCTGGAGCCTTGGCCCTTTCGCCCCTTCGGTCAGTCGACCTCCAGCATTTTGCTTCAGTTGATGGTCCTGATAATGTAGGGTCGGCCGGATACGCTCGTCGCAGTTGCCAGCCCACTAACGATGCCGAAGGGCAGACCTGGTGTACAATGTTATGCCTGTTCTGCTTTGTGGGCCGACCACGCCCCCTCTTTACCCTTTTGCTGCCCATGCTAATTGTGCTTGCAGCTCCTGTTACGGCAACGGTACCGTCTACGGACATCTGCGCTGATGCCGGCAGGGCCCTCGACGTTCGACCTGTGCCCACTCCTTGCCGAACCCGGGCTATTCCGCCTCCCCCATGCGACACGGAACCTCACGTAAGTTTAAACATTAGTGACGACCAGCACTCCGATTGCCTTGAGATTCTTGCTCTTGGCCCCACTCTGCTCGAAGCTAGTGCAGCAGCAGACCCTGACAGCGCCTATCTTGAGGCGCGAATTCTTCTTGAAGCACTAATTGAGCATTTCGAGTCTGACGTCAATGCTGACAGGCCGGTTGTCTGTGTCAGTCTGGAACACAGCCTACCCCTCTCACCGCATCAACAAGCTACCCTCAGACTGCAGGCACATTTGCCACACCAACTCCCTCTTGAAGAGGAGGACTGGCTTGACAACGACTTGGATGATGTGCTTCGATTCCAGGGAGCTCCTCTTGAGTTCCGGACCGCCCTTGTTGATCTGCCTATATGGCATCAAGCCGGCAAACCTCATCCAACTCGACTTGATGTGTACACTGATGGGTCTGCGAATGCCGTCGCAAGTGACGACCATTGTATCACACCATGCTCCTGGGCCTTTGCTGTTTTCGCGATTGCCCACGACAGACCCTATCTGATTGGACATGCTTCAGCCCAAGCGGTCCCTCCTTCCTCACCATACCACCTTGGCGAAGTGCGCGACGACGCACTCACAGCGGAGCTCCTTGCGCTCTGCTGGGCCATCATATGGGCGACTCAGCATTCCCCACGATTTGCGGTCCCGGTGCGGTTCTTATATGACGCACAGGCAGCAGGACAGGGTACCTTTGGAGCTGCCAAGCCAGTCAAAGGTGTGTCTCCAGAAGCATATTCAGCCTTGACGGCCTTTGCTACATCTTTGAGACATTATCTCTCTGTACTTGTGACCGTCGAACATGAGCACGTCACAGGACATGCTGGGTATTTAGGCAACGAATTATGCGATGCCTTGGCGAAGATTGCGAGGAAGGGCCCGCAGGACTTGTTTGACAGATGTATGCCTACCTGGCCCTCCCAATGGGCCAAGCACCCGCTCTCGGAGTGGGCGTGGGCCACCCTGCCTCATCAGCCAGACTTACCACGATTGTTCTGTTTCGACACTGAAGTCGCGCTTTCACAGACGCAGCCTCCGCTCCCTGTCGAGCCACCGGCGTATGGACTGGAGCAAGTTAAACATTCTGCAGCAGATGCACAATTTGCCCTGACCTGTATCAGTCTGAATGTTCTCACGCTACGCGACCCTAAGTCTCAACAGGCGCCCACTGGTGTTGGCATGTGCCTCCTAGGCCGCAAAGATCTGCTTAAGCAGTCTTTAGCCCCCTACACACCACTTTTCATTGGTTTGCAGGAAACACGCATCCCAGAGACTTCAGTCCAGCCTGATCCCGATTATTTCATATTCAACGCTGCCTGTAATGACAAAGGGGACTACGGCTGTGCACTTTGGATCTCCAAACATGTGCCTCTGTACAGCACTCCTGAAGGACCGGTTTTCGTTCAACGGCCAGACGTCACTGTTGTTGGAGTCTCCCCACGACACCTCACTGCACACATTCAGACGCCAAGGCTTTCGTTGCAGGTACAGGTCCTCCATGCGCCCTCTACCGTCAGCTTCCCAGTAGAAGAGGTCCGCGACTTCTGGGATGCTAGAGCCACAGAGATGCTCGGCCGTACTCAAGGAGCCGAATATCTAATCCTGTGCGATGCTAATGCCAGACTCGGCAATGTCATATCCGATTATGTCGGCGATCACGGAGCGGAGGATGAAGGTGTGGCAGGTGAGCTTTTTCACGAATTTTTGACCAAGGTTGATGCGCTTGCACCCTCCACATGGGCCTGTTGGCATCATGGCCCGCACCACACCTGGTGCTCCCCCCATGGGTCTTACTCTCGCATAGATTATGTGCTAGTCCCCTTCGCGTGGCAACATGCTCACTTTGAGTCGCGTACATTACCTGACGTTGAACTCATGCAATTGCGAGAGGACCATGTCCCGGTGCTGCTCACCTGCCATTTCTGCAAAAATTTGCCACCACAAGCCTACACTCAAGCACGTAGCTGTATTGTCAGGCCTGACCTCACAGCCAGAGGCCCTCATGCGCGCAGTCTGCTACAGCAAACCGTGCCCACTGCTGACTGGACTACCGGTGTCGACGAGCACTGCCAGGCACTCGCCACTGCCTGGCAGGCCGTCGGGCAGACTCTCAGTCCAGAGCGCACAGCTGTACTGAAGCAGCCTTACTTGACACAGGCCACGTACACATATGTACTAGAGCGGCGACAACTTAGAGCCTTGCTTCGGGTTGGTGCGGAGGAGCGTCGCAGACGCTGGCTACTCATCGGATTCGCAGCCTTCGTCGTCCATACACGACAAGAAGCCTTCAGCCTTTGCCAACAGCAGACTGCAGACCACTGGTTACGTGCCATGGATCGGGATGAAGCCTCCCTTTTGGCACGATACAGGCAACTTGCGCGAACTCTCAGACGGAGTGTTGCCGAAGACCGCACAGCCTACCTTGCCAGTCTCGCCCACGAGGTTTCTGAAGGGAACATTGGAGACCCTAAGTCTCTATATCGAGTTCTCCGGCGTGCCTTTCCAGCAGCCAGACCTTCCCGCCGACAGGCCATTACACCCCTCCCTATGCTGCGACTCCCAGATGGCAGTCTCGCCAGTGACACAGAGACACGAGCCGAGACTTGGAGGGCCCACTTCGCCAATCAGGAAGCCGGCCTACTCATTGATGCTGACACCTATGCCGCTGACTTTGCCGCACAACAGCTCGTGCCACACAGCCTTGACATCCAGCTAGTGCCTACCCTCAGTGCGCTGGAGCGCCACATTTTGGCCACAAAGGTGTGCAAAGCAGCAGGCCCTGATGGGATTACTGCAGAGCTGCTTAAACTCCATGTGCCTAGCACTGCCAGGCAGCTCCTTCCCGTATTGATCAAGGCCAGCCTCCGTGTACAGGAGCCCATTATTTTTCGTGGTGGATCTCTCGTTTGTTTGGCCAAGCGAGCAGGACTTGCCCTGAGCTGTGACTCCTACCGATCCATCTTGGTGTCGTCTGTGCCCGGGAAGTTGTACCACCGCCAGGTTAGAGAGGCGCTTAAGCCCCTTTTGCTCAGCAGCCAAATGGACTTCCAAGCTGGAGTTGCGCCTGGCCAGGGCATTGAAGGAATCTCCCTGGCAGTGAGATCCTTTTTCGCCTTGTGCCAGACGGGAGGCACCTATGCCTCCGTCTGCTTTTTTGATTTACAAGCGGCCTTTTACCAGGTACTACGTGAGGCGCTAGTCCCAGCCACAGATGATGATGCCGGACTACTCCGTGTACTTCACGCGTTACAACTACCGCCAGCTGCCGTCCAGGAGCTCTATGAGCATCTCCAGAACGCAGCACAGCTCCCACTTCTAGGGGCCTCCTGCCATGTGACGGCCACTGTTCAAGACCTTTTCAGAGGCACATGGTTCAGGCTTTCCGGCTTCACCGCACTTACCCTTACCAAGCGTGGATCCCGCCCAGGAGACCCTACGGCTGATTTGCTGTTCGGATTCACACTGTCGGCACTCTTCAAGTCCGTTCACCAAGTTCTTGACACTAGAGGCCTGTGCCCCAAGATTCCCCACGCTTCCTCCAGGCCGGATTGCCTGGGAGATTGTGAATCTGTCTTGATTGGTCTCCCGGCCTGGGCTGATGACTTTGTGGCACCCCAAACAGGTGCGGACACCTCATCTCTGGTACACAGAACTGGGCAAACTGTGTCCACGATCATTGATTTTGCCACAGCTGCCGGCATGACTATTAAATTTGGGCGTGACAAGACCGCACTCCTCTTTCCCCCGGTTGTCCTACTACAGGAGCGGGACTCTTTGGAGTTGGATCTTGAGGGCTGCTTGTGCCTACCGTTGCGTAATTCCGTCACCGGCATGTCCGTGCAAGTGCCTGTCGTCGAAGCCTACCGCCATCTCGGTGGAGTGATTACTTCGACAGGAACGCCAGTTCCCGACTTGCACTTTCGCTACGCCCAGGCTCGCGGGACTCTCCGGCCTTTGCGCAGACGCCTTTTTGCTCGCGCGAATTCCCGTTACGCACCCGTGCCTTCTTGCTTCGGTCACTTGTGCTTTCAAAGTACGCGCACTCTGCTGCCGTGCTATTATTACGGGCGGCGTGTCAGGTCCGAGTGTGGGAGCAGCATTATGTTGCCCTGTGGCGAAGCCTTTTCCACCGCCGCTCCGCATCCACGCAGTTGCACAGCTTCCGCGTCCTTCACGAGGTTCACGCCCCTTCGCCGCCGCTTGCTCTTGCACGTGCCAGAGCGGGTTTTCTGCGCCGGGTCGTTGTGTCTGGGCCTAGAGCCCTTCTGCACCTTATGTGGAATCACTGGCAGCTGCATCCCGCCAGTTCCTGGCTCAAGCAGGTCCAGGACGACATCGGGCATGTTTCGCAGTATGTCCCCACCGTTCATAACGTTCTGGGCCATGGCGACGCAGTCGCTTCACTGCTAGAAGCTTGCCACTCCGACCCCATGTGGTGGACTCTGCAGGTCAAAGCTGCGGAACGAGCCTTTTATGCGGACCTTGAAGTGTGGAACAACGAGAAAAGGCTAGGCGCAGCCTCAGCTGCGCTCCCTTCGCCTTCCATTGCGCCCAGTGCATACTCCTGCTACCTTTGCAGCGCACAGTTTCCACTACGGAAACACCTTTATGCACACCTTGCCCGGACCCATTGGGTGTTCTCTCCCACCAGACATTATGCAATCAGCAATGTGTGCACGGCCTGTCTCAAGGTCTTCCCAGGGGTCATCCAGGTGCAACAGCACCTCAAACACTCCTCCAGCTGCCTCTCAAGATGTGTCTTCCTGCACCCTCCACTCCAATACGAGCAATTTAAGGCGCTGGAGGAACCAGCCCGTGCGCAGACAGCAAGGATCACGAAGGGCGAGTGGCGCGCCTTTCGAGGTCTTGCACGCACTACCAAGGCACAACAGTCGTTCGGCCCGCGCTTGCCCACCGCTGCCGAACGCGTCCCCGCTCAGGTCTCAGACAGTGATCCGCTTACCTCGCTCTCCCGAGGCTTCGTGCCCGAGGCCTCGCATGTCGTTTGGATTTCCGAATACGTTGAAGGCCGGAGCAAGGAGGGTCAGCGTCAGAACTCCCACCGTTTCTGGGACCGGCGACCAACGTCTCACCTTCAGAATTTGTAGTGCATGCATTTTTGGGACGCACCGCGTCGCGCTGCCGCCTAATCCAGGTGTCGGCCTGCGGACCGAGAGTCCACAAGAAAGAAAGAAAGAAAGAAAAGGCCGCCTTGGGTTCGTTTTCACCTCTCCCGTGTCTCTCCCTGAGAGGCCCTGGACAAAGGTGCTCTGCTGGATGTTCCGAACGAGTGTCCGGGTGGCTCCAGAGTTCGAGGATCTGTTTCGGAATCTTCGAGCGTGGGCGGTTTAGGGTTTAGGGGAATTTCGTGTTTGAGGGGTTTAAGGGTGTTTTGCAAGGTCGGAGTCTTGAGCTCAAGTGGAAGGCGTGTTCAGGAAACCGGGGTTTCGGGACTCGCGGGCCTATTGATGTGATTGTATTGGCTTTATATATCTGCAGTCGGAAGGGAGGGAAGGGAGGAGATCTCAGCCCTAGCCTAAACTCGACAAACCATCTTGTTCTACTAAGACTCAATAAGAATGTACGTTCCTCAATCTGGCAAGAGACAGTGCGTTCCTTGACTTGTTGAAGCAAGACTTGTGTGCCGGTGGAGGAAGGGGGTTTGGGACGAGGTAGTATCCATTTAGGGAGTCAGTTTGGGATTTTTATCTCCTCGCTTTTGGTTTGGCGTAGAGTCTTCTTGTTGGAAGCTTGCAAGCACGGGGCGGGACTTGTGCCGGTTCTTGGGCTTGTCCTTGTCGTTGGCACCCAGGTATTTCGCTTCCGTAGTCGTCTGCTGGTGTTTGCGCAGACCAAGCAGTGTTGCATTTGAGGCTTAGCTGAACTCCAAAAGGAGCATGCATCGTTAGATCTAAATGACAAAGGGACATGGATCATGATCTATCCCGCATAGCACTACAACCAGACACCGTTTCACCAAATCAAAGCGCACAAATCTGGGCATACCTGGGCATTACTTCAGAATCACGACCCTGACGAGATGTCCGGGACCCAACGCGACCCGAGTATACACGAGAGCTGCAAAGGTATGGCGAGACCGCCACGTTCCTGGCTGCCCTCGCGGGCTCATCCGAGGTGCTCATGTTGGGTCTATGGGCTTTCGGGTGCGACACGCATTCCGCTCCGTGTCGGGAGTTGGCTTCCTGATCCCTATGCCGCAAACTTTTCGGGCGCCGATGCCTGAAGATGGCTTCGTCAGGGGATGTATGGGTGGGGCACCTACGTGTGACAAAATCCTGCCACAGCCTGCCACTACCGGAACCGTACCGTGTCTTCGAGTATTGTCGTGAACGTGGGCTTAGAGATCCGAAAAAAAAGCAAGATTTCCAAAGATCGTGGTAGCCCTGCATCAGGTGATCCAGGTGCTCTTGTCTCGGAGGGCCGACCACACCATCCGCGACAATGCAGGCTTAAGCAGCTCGGATGACTCGGCCATCTTGTTCTTTGCATTCCGGGACTTAAAGGACTGTGTTGGGTTGTCCTGGCATGAGAGTCTGTGAATTTTGGTTGGATGCATTTGTGTGATCACAACAATTCCTTGAAAGTTGCTTTCTCATCTCGTCGTTTGCTGCTGTTGGAGGGGGGCTGCCTTCGCCTTCGACGGCTTTTTGCCTTGTTTCGCGTATAGTGATCCAACTAAGCTGTCTACTATTGGAGATCAACGTGCAAGTGCTTTTTGTTGCGATGACCTCAACATCGAAAAGCGTACGACAGCACAGCACGGCTGCTGCGTGCTGATGCAAAACCCTGTTAGCTGCAGTCCGCGCAGACCCAAGTCTCGTCGTAGCTCGGAGGAAGAAGCCGTGCTAGATCCTTGCTCTGGATGGACTTTTAGACAGATACAGATTCGGATGCGATCCGTTTCTGTGAGCAAACGTGGACTGCATAAGTCTGTACTGCTGTGATCTGTTTCAATCTTAGCATCTTGCTGCATGTCGTCTTGTGGTGCACGCAAGCCGCTTGTGCTTCCATCATATTGCAAACGGCACAGTGGTCGTCGAGTGCAAGCTGCTACCTGGTTAAAACAGTTCCTGAAACCCCAGCAAAGTTTGTGAATAAAACGCCTTCTTGCTTAATCCATTGGCGGAAGCAAGAAGCTCTTGTGAAACACCCCAAGGTGCGTGCCGTGCGGCGGAGTTGGGGGGAAGTCAGGCAGCCATGACCCTCCTTGCGGCGGCGGGGGCCGAGGAAGCTGATCTGTGCCCTTCTGGGCTGCCAGTGGTTTGGTAGCATCGCAAGCTTGCAAGAGCATTTGGCTGGCGTCGCTTGAGTGTGTACATTTTGGGTTAGTAAGTATTACTGTAGCATGTTATGCTCGGTTCGGAGTTTCGGAATAGTCTGTAGCATCAAACTTAGCTCTGAGTACGGGGCTTGGGTGTAGAAGGTTCTAGGAGGGCTATGCCATGATGGCGACAAAGTCGGGCCAGGGCCTTTGATGCTGATGCTGTGTCACAGCACCTGTTCAGCAGAACCTAGGCTTTGTCATGATGCTCATGCCGAATAACAGATGCTGAGACAGCGTTGAGTCAAGGTCACGATGGAGAACACTGCCTTCATGTTGGTGAAGCTCCTGAGAATAATGGAGATGGTGATATGGATGATGATGCCGATCACGGCCACGTCGTTTTGAATGAGCGTGATCATCGTGATTTTGGGCATCGTATTGCTAATGGGTGTTGACTACAAGCATCCTTCTCGCCACAGCCATAGGTGCTAACGGCTAGGACGGGTGCTGTCGCTACGACGGCAAGAGGTATAGCACTAGAATAGAAAGCATGATGACGAGAGCTGCAACTTCCACTTAGAATCGCAGGTCAGCCCGACGATGTCATCCGGCTACGGCTCGCTGCCCCGGGTGCCCGCGGCTTGCAGGTGCGAGAATGTGCAGGCCGAGGGGTTGGGGGGGGGAAGGGGGGGGGGGGCTGCGTTTTCTTCGCCTCTGACTCTGAGGTGCTTGGCGTTTTATTTGGGGTAGGGCTTGGGAGTCTTCTTCTGAAAGCCACAACTTCAAGCCACATCCCGAAGCTCGCTTTGGCAGGGCTCCTGGTAGAAGGCTTTGTAAGGAGAGGCATGGGAAGATGTGAACTAAACTGCTTTCGAGGTGACCAGAGTCATCCCGCTGGGAGTGGACCACGCCGGTGCCGGCACTACGGTGGTGGACAATGTCTTCGAGGATTCATTTCTGGCGCGACTGGACGAGCTGTGGAAGAGGCCCCGGACGACGAAGACCTCAACTCCCAAATCTCACCGAACGCTCGAACCTTTGGATGCCTCCACGTCCCCAAAGCCCGAGGCGCCTAAATCTTCGGCCCTTTTCTTGCAGGCCCTGAACCTCGAAAGCTCTTTCCCACAAACTGCAGCGCTGCAGTATGGAAGAGGCTGCCGCTCGCGCCGAAGCAGAAGGCCTCTCCCACCGATCGAGCCTACTACCATGATGCAGCTTCGATGCTCCGGGTTATTGGCTGATTGGTGAGCAGGTTGTTAATTCACCTTCGGATACCCATAGCCACCGCATTTCAATAATTTTCATCCGAGAGGACCCACGACAGCTATGAAAGAAGCCTTTAAGACTAGTTTGTGGATGCACTGGTTCGGGGTGACAACGTACGTAGGGTTTGGTTCGGGGCTTTCTCGAACTCAGACCCCAGCACGCAGGGTAAGTGGCTTTGTTGCAAAGGTAGAGGGCTGGCTCACCGGCGCGTTGAACGAAGCAGTGCGAGCTGCGCAGCTCGCAGACGCAGCGGCAGCGATGCCGCACATGCGCTTCTTGATCTACCCGGAGCCAGGAGGGGCTCTGTCCGCTAGAATACGTTCAGGGCCCCACCATAAAACCTAGACCTACCCGTAGGCCCCTAAGTAGTTCCGTTTTGGGATTACCTTATATAGGATTCTAAATATAAAACCCCAAAAAGGAACTACTTAGGACCCTCCCTTCCCGGAGCCTTGAAGCCCCCGCGCAGCCCCCGCGCAGCCGCCACGCTCCAGGAGGCTCCCTCCCGGCGCACGTGGACCTCCCCAGGACGGAGGGGAAGCTTCGCTCCACATACACGTTCCTGCTCTACCTCAGCGCCGATGCTGCAAAGTTCGTCCTTGTAGCTGGGTTGAAGAGAAAGGGCTCATTTGGGGAACGAAGTGTTGCATAAATGGTTCACATATCCAAACGGCAGATTCCTGAACTGCGTCATTCGCCCGAGAAAGCTTCTCAATAACCTATCCACCCTTCATCCTGCCTTCCGACGCTGCTTGCCCAGGTGACTGCCGGAGTGGTGGTGCCTGGGACCGTCATTGGAATCCATGCATAGTTGAACACCGAGAGGGTGGCTTCCTTGTAGCGCTTGAAATGATGCCCATCTCTAGATCCCTGGCGAAGCGTCGCCAGAGGCTGAATGCCCGCCAAGCTTCGCAGAGAGATGATTGTTCAACAGATTAGGACGCCTCTCGTAGTGGCGTCTAGGCGGATGGCCCATAGAGTCAACAGTCGCTCTGCAACCAGGGACGAACCATTCGTGTTTCACACCGTTCCCCCAGATCCTGAACCCGAGCCCAAAACTGTATAGGTTAAGCCCTAACCACACTCAACACCATAATTCCTAAGCTGTTCGAACCTACCCCCTCATGAATTCTAAACCCTGATCCTAAACCCTTGTGCTACACACGCCCCTAACCCATCTAGTCGTAAACTGTGAACCTTCGAAAAACAGCCTTACCCTAAACCTTATTCCACCTTGAACCATAATATAGGCCATCAGCCCGAAACCCTTGAGAAGGTGAGACGACCTTCCTGGAGTGTTTGGAGGGGGACGAGACGCTGGCATCCAGCGGTGGCCTCGCCCCGGGCGACAGAGCGGAGGCTGCTTAAATCGAAGGCGATATTATCCCCGCATAGTCCCAATATACTTGTTAGAGCAACTATACTTTAATACACCCCAAAACCCTGTTGGAATGCTTAAGACCTCTTTTTTTACAGTACCGTGGGGCCTGATGTAGGGGTTTGAAGAAGTCTATTATAAGAAGTCCTTGCATAATTGGAGCCTGTCTCTAATCATGACGGCCCCTACCTTATATGGGGATTGGGGTTTAAGGGTTCAAGGCCTCAGGGGTTGTGATTTTGTGGTTTAGGGTTTTTGAGGTTTAAGGGTGTAGGAGTTTGGGATTTTAGGGCTTGATAGTTGATAGTTTTTGGAGTAGCTCTGCACTCGCAGCACTCAGGTTTGTTGGGAGGCAGCGTAATCTAGAACCCTAAACACCCCGAAGTAGTCGCCACCCCCCCCCCCCCTCCCTCCGCCCGCCCACCCCTTCGGTAGTTTCGAAAGTCTGGCCCCAGAGGTAGCTATGAGGCGTTGCCCAGCTGGAAACTAGGAGATGCAGGGGTTCTCGCAAGCAGATGGCCCATGCCGTCGGAAGCCCCGAAAGTACTGACGAAGTCACGAACTCAATGAAGCCTGAATCTGAGCCGATGTTCGCTAAGTTCTGTTCTAGAAGACCTGCAATTTCTTCACATGCACAATCTGGATCCAAAGGAGAGTTGGAATGGTTCCCTGTCAGGTGGCGGCAGTGAGCCCTGCGCGCGGGCGCTTGCTGCTGATGCCGCAACCGGCCCTCACGAGCGGGCGAGAAGCTTCAACAGGGTTTTTGTTTGTTTTGTACACCTTAACGGCTAAAGAACTTGATCCTTGTGGTGAATCTGGGGTTGATACACGGACACTATGAATCCACTTAGTTGCATTTTTCTGGGAGGTCCTCGTGAAGTGCAGTCCTACCAATGGTGATGCCGTGAGGGAATCCTGCTTTGAAGTGATCCAACCACTTCAGCAACACCGTTTGAAGTGCTATAGGTGTTGACTGAGCTCCTTGTGTCAAGGACGTGAACAGGATCCTGCGGCCACATGATTTATTGAGAAAAGCCGGAACTGCGAGAAGCCACATGCGCTTCACCATGCCCACAAAGACGCAACTGCGAAACCAGAATGGTGCTAGAGGTTCTTGATGTTTGAAAGACCGCTATGGCATCGTCAATGCCTTCTCCACCGCATGAGGAACAAGGTACGGTGGAAGCTACTTTGGCCCGAGGCAAGAAGTACTCTTGGATCACTTGTGTATTACCCCTACTCCGGATCAGCAGCTGCAACCGGCAAATGAGACACGAACAGCGTAAAGTCCTGAAGCCGCACGCCAACCTTTAACTCAGTCTTGCCTGCAGTCTTAACTTCGGAGCTTTCAAGCGAAGGCATGCCTGTCCGCACCTGGCAGCCCCAGTCGACGAGGTACCGAAGGCCGCCAAAGTATGCAGGTTTCCGGGCTACAGGGTGGATGCAGCGTGAGCCTTGGGTTCTCTAGGTCAGGCAGGTTCTGAGTCTTCCTGTCTTCGGGAGCTATGGGAGATTTTCGGGGCTCTAGAAAATGCTCTTGCCCTAACCCTGAAGTATTTACATAAGCTTTTCGGTCTCTTCAGCAGAGCTTCTAAATTCCAGAGGTTGCTGGGCTTCGGCAAGGGTTTGGAATTCACGAATCTGGGAGTCTGTGACTCATCAGACCTGCACTACACCAACTGTTCGGTACTTCCGGATACCCTTCATCCCGATATCTGTGCAACAGTCCCGAATTCAAGCATGAGGATCGCGGTTGAAGCTTTGCACATGGTTTGTCCAATCACCCTTCCCCCAACAACGTGTGACGTCCCGAAGCCGACCAGGTGTTGGTGCGAGGTGAGGTGCTGCCACCAGGCGAGCAGGAATATTGTAGACGTCTGGATGCTTCAGGTTTAGAGGTTTGCGTTAAGGGTTGAGGGTTCAGAGTTTGGGGGGTTCCTGCCGCACTAGATGCTCTCAACCTTCTTGTAGAATTTTTCTGCACTTGTTGAATGAAGCTTGATGCCATGGCAATTGGCCCGGATCGGATGGAGCGGTCCAGGTTGAGGGTGTTGAGGGAGGTGCAGGGTTCAAGAAGCAGTGAGGGCTAACGTCTAAAGGCACAACTTCTACATCCTATTTTCTAAGCCTCGGTCCTAAATCCTCAACCTTAACACCTCTGAACTCTGAACTCTAGATAAGTCGTTGGAGTTGACGCTTCCTGGAGTTTCTGTGTCGATTGGCTGCCACTCGGGGAATGTTTATTTAAAAACGACGATACCGAGCCACCATAAGCCAGACTTACAATCCAAGCCTTGCGTCTCCAGTCTTCTTCCATGCTGAGCCTCATGTGTTGCGTTGGTAATGGTAGAAAACGGATCAACCTAACAGTTCGACACCCACACAGGCTCAGACAACGAAACACCGGGTGTTAGTCACAGTGGCAGCTGACATGCGCGGTCTACAAAAAAGCCTGTTGGATCGTATTTATGATTGTCTAGATGGTGCCAAACCCAACAACCGTACATTACTCGAAGCCTCCTGTCAGATCCAGCTTCCGACATCAACATGTGGGGCGCCGCGGCCGATCCAGCCATGGCCACCACCTACCCTGAGTTCCTTGGGCTCTTCGATTCAGGAGGGTTTAGGGTTTAGGGTCTCCAATTCCCGACCCACTTTGGACTTTTCCCAAGCTCCCCGAAGAGCCCTCTCTTTTTGGTAAGCCGACTCTCGCCGACTGCAGAAGAGGACCCTGGTCCCAGACCCTGAAGCTTGGAATCATTACTTTGACATGCAGCGCAAGGAAGGCTAAGTCGGCTAAGCCCCCGAGAAGCAAGCTCCAGGCGGCAGCCGATTCATCCCGGAGTGCGAAGCTGTTGGGACTTGGGTGACAAAAACAATGTGGTGGCTATGCTTTGCTGCAAGCGTGTAGGGAGTCGGGGTTTTGGTGGCTTAGGGCTCAGAGTTTACGAGCTTTCTCCCAGGGTTTAGATTCTATGCAGCCCCAGGCACTAGAACGCTCAAACTGCGAGCTACGGCTGTGCGAAGCTGCAGTTCCGAATTCTGGCCCCCCCACTCGGTTTCTCTGGCAGTTTGTGTTATAGAACGGAGCAACACCATTAATTGAGTAGCAGCAGCCATAGGGGTGTTAGACCCGTAGAATGAGCTGCCCGCAGCCCAATTGTCAAAAACCCGTATGTCAACCCAGAACAAAGCTTTTGGCTTCTTCTTGCACCCAACATGTCTGAGCTCGCGCTAGACGCCCCTCACCGAGGCCTGGAATTCCCAAGCCCAGGGTCCGGAACTGGATGCTTCAGGCACGGACATCACCACCAGTCATAGTGGCAGTAGTAGTCGTCGTCTTCGTCGTATCATCATTTAACAATAATGATGGCGATTATTGTGATTCTTATGCTTATTCCTGTTCTTATTTGTCGTCTTGGCAGGTTGCGGGCTTTGCTCAAGCTCTTCGCGCCCCTTCAGCCTCATACCCTTACCGGAGAGAACCCAAAGGCATCTATCCCTGCCCTTACGATTGCCTTATTGCCCCAGAGAGAGAGAGAGAGAGAGAGAGACCTCAGGTTGTTTGGGGTCGAATCCACCAACCACAATTCCTTTGGGTTCCTATTTTACATTGACATATAGGACACTATACCATACTATACCCAGCACCCCCTATACGAATGAGACCAGTCACCGCAAGGTTCCTACTGTTACATATAGGACACTATACCCTCCAAATCCTATTCTCGAGTACAGCTGCAGTAAGGGTCCTAGATTATGCAAATGGCCGCGAGGCTCGCCAGTTGCTCAGCGGCTCTCGCCCAATGTCAGTCGGCAAGGCAGTGCTGATGCCCCTCGGCGGTCGAAGAGCCGACTAGTGACCAGTGTAGTAAGTTACATGCCCCCGAACCCTATTCTAATGATCAGAGGCCACGGAATAGTGTAGGATCTTGCAGACTTGGAAACCTGTTGCTGCCAAGAGGGATCTCTTCTCGGTTTGGGTAGTCTTGGATCAGTCCTATTGACCTATTGTTTACCCTCGTATATTCTTCCTCGGTGCTTTGGGATTCTGCATGCATCAGGACTTCCGTGTAAACTCTGGTGCTAGAAGCCTTGAGCTCTGCCTCGGCCAAGAGGGATCAAGATCTTCAGGTTCTGATTTACTCTTTGTTTTGGAGGGGTAGGGGGTAAACATAGAATGTGCCACTGCACCGACCGCTCTCTCCGACACGCGAACAGGGCTCGCGCGCACACACACACACAGAGGAGAGAGACACACTCGCGCCTTCGCTGGCAGCAGGTCAAGCAAGCATGCAGATGCACGCTCGTGTGCTCTCACGCACTCCCTCTGTCTCTTCGCTCTCTCTCTCTCTCTCTCTAAATCTCTCTCTCTCCCTCTCTCGCTCTCTCTCTCCCCCCTCACCAGCATCACCAGCCCGCTCACGAAGAAGCGGGTTGGGATTCAACCCTGACTCTTCTCCTCCATCAATTACATTAAAGCGGAAGGTGGTCGAAAAGCTTCGCCCTTTTCTTCAAGGGCGTTGAGGACATCACTTGCTGGCTTCTTAGGGTAAGCTTGGTTTCGGGAGGGGGGGAACTCATGCTTCGATTCAGGTCTTGTTGCTAATGCTTCGGGACAAAAGGTATCGAGGTGAATTCGAGGAGAGTTCTCCGTGTGACCCTGGTGTCAGCTGATTTGACTTTAGGGTGCCTCGGCGTGTTCTAGTCATCTATAGGACTCCAAGGACTGCACAGCGAGCTTACCGAACCTCGGACCCTAAACAGATTTAGAATTTGCTTGCGTGTTTTCCGAATGAATTTGTGTTTCTCCGGCATGTGTGAACTTTTGGTCTATTTTGCTAGTTTACGGCTACCGGATTTGGCTTGTGATTATGGTTGCTGGAGATACACTTGGCGTGTCTTCCAGCCGTCATAGTCATGGAGTTGCTTTGCGCGCCATTATTGCATACACCTACCTCAAGAGTCCAGCGGTTCCGCTCTGGCTTTAGACCCTTCGCCGCGCACCGTTCCCAGTTCTGCGGCCGATCGGGCAGTTCGGCTCCATTGCGCTTGGCCTCCATGACTCCGCTTGTTTGGAAAGTCGATGCGAAACGAAGACCCAAGAACCCAAGAAAGCTTCCAGGACTGCCCCATCTGCTACAACGTGATCCAGCTCACGACGCAGACGATTCCCCGAAAGGCGCGCGTGGGAGCATCCGCTGACCCATCCCGAAGTTTGAATGGTGTGAACATGCCTTCGTGTTGTGAGACAGGCTCGGGGTAAGGTGCGAATGCTTTTGAGACATGAGCTGCATTATGACCAGAACAGTGGGGGATAAGGACAACGCACAGTCATGTCCTGTGCTTGAAGGGGCACGACCTGGAAAGCATTGCTGAAGTCTAAAAGAGAATTTAGGGCAGGTGTTGAGGCCCAAGCCCAGAACCATGTCCAACAAAGTGTCCTGCCCCAAAAGCCAAACGAAGCTGCAAAACCCGAGCCTTGACGCCCGATCACCTGGCCATGGTCTACCGAGTCTACAGCTTAATAATAGGGGCCTCAATAATTACCTATATTTATGTTTGGGGGTTCCTTAGTATAATTATAATGGGCCCCAAAACCCTATTCTAATTATTAAGGCCCCTATATTATGCTTATGTTCTATTTGCTAAGCTGCCCGTAGGGAGCCTGCGTCTCCCTGCAAGCCAGACAGGCCTGCCCTACATGCAAGCACAAGTTCCACAACGAGCTCGGAACTCAGTGCAAGGACATGAATGCAGGTTCTGCGGCAGCCTTTGTGCGTTACAAAGGTTGCTGCTGGATGTTCGACCTGCGGGGTTGCAGCATCCGTCAGTTTGAGCTTTGAACCCTGAATTATATTATATTATATTATATTATATTATATTATATTGTAGTATATACTATATATATATATTATATATATATATATTCCGAGTCTAGGGCAGAGGCGGGAAAGACTTCGGAATTCCAAACTTGTGGTGACACATCGCATGGTGTAGACCGCCCCGTGAACCCAGGTGGTTCTTCGGAGTTGATGTAGATTTGCCTGTGGAACCATTGCTGAACCTCATGTCTGGGTTCAAGGATTCCTTGCCCGGGCGGCAGACATTCCACAAATGTGGCGACAAAGGCTGCTGCAGAACCCGAAAAGTTGAAAACTCAAACAGATTGGGCCAAGCTCTGCTAACTCCCACGTGCTAGACCCTGCAGCCTTCAGTGTTTAGGGCTAGGACCCAAGTTCCACTAGGTTCCTGTGCCTCAGAACTTTGGGGTTCTGGTTTTGGGCACGGCCTTTTGCATTGCTGAAGGTTCTTTGTGGAGCGTTTCAGGTCAGGGTTCTTCAACGGCTCAGTATACCTGGCAGCGAAAAAATTGGCCTGGTGCACACCAGCAATCCTTGACCTCTGAGTTCTGAGCATGGTTTGCCATGGGTAGAGCCTGACAACTCGCAATCCGAATGCCAGAGGCAAAATCCCCAAAAATTGCTAGACCACAGCCTCCACACTGCAAAGCATGTCATCCCTTGACACACCGAAAGCCAGAGGCTGCCGTCTCCACCGCTTCAGCGGTTCAGGGTTCAAAGTTCAAACTGACGGATGTACTGACGTAGCCGTAAACTGTGAACTACAAGCCAAGAAGTCAAGTCCGCAGCCTCGCCACCCAATCCCGAAGTGTTCGTGGCACCTGAGAGGAATCTGGGGCTTAGAGCTTTTGGGTTCGATCTTTTTTAACTAAAACCATCTACGCTGATCGCATTGCTGTAGCGCTGCTTGCGTCTCGGAGCCCTGCAGAAACGCAAGCTATACCTTCAAGGTCGGGTCAGGCTCAGCCGGGCTTCGGGCGTTTCTTTACAACAGCCATAGTCATAGTTCATCAGTTCATCAGTTGAGGACCGGGCGTGAAGCCAAAGGGGCAGGCATCGTAAACACCGTCCACGGCTTGTTCACTCGAAAGTTATCTATCCAAGCCAATAGAGGCAGCTGATTAGCCAGAGTGAGGCTGCATTGACATAGCTTCGCAGCAGATCAGTTACCTAGCAACCAGACGACCGAGGTGCCTCTACCAGTGGTTCCGGTCCTCCAACAAGACGACCTGCCCACTGTGCAACCAGCCGTCGGGGGACCCGTTAGGCTTTAGGATTTAGGGCCGTCCACCATATTTGACTGTCGTTAGGTTTGGTATGTCACCATTGTCACTGACTGCCTCAACCCGAAACACTTCATGCCCTGTCCCACAAGCCCTGAAGCGCAGGCTTAAGATTTCCTCGCCCTTATGAGCCCTTCTAGGATCCCTAAATTCCCCAGATCCGACCCCCCCAAATCCCTGCCAAACCGTAAGACTGCCTTCGAAAGCTCTGAAAGCACACGGAAGACCCCGGTGAGAAGTCCCTGTGAAAGGTCGGCGCTGCGTAGACCACTAGGCAAGTCTTTTCTCGAAGGCATTCTCGGCGTGTTGGTCTCCCAACTGCCATTCCTGGACAACACAGCCTTAACATGCATTGTAGCTGTCAAGATGGACCCCAGCCATCCACTCGCATCCTAATCTTCCCTCGACATCCGGAACAGACCCTTGCTGGAAATTGTAGCGGGAGTTGAAACGGTTGCGATATGCTCGAGAACATTCAGACACGACATCGCCCATTGCCACAAATAGAGTCTGCATGATAAGTGCACCAGGTTTTGAGGATGCGGCCGAGCAGGCGCAGAAAGGGCACATCGGGCCGGGGAGGCCGTGGCCTCGCGTTGGAAGGCTTGTCGGGGGTGTAACTCACACCGATTGAGTTAATCCGGGCAGGCCCTCAACTTGGAATTGACCGTACGATCCTCGACGCCATAACCCGAAATCGCCCACTTGTTCAAGGCCTCAGGACAGGTTGAATTGAGCAATCTAACCTACGTGGAAGCAAACGTGAACAACTCCTGCATGGTTTGTGAGTTTGTCCGCTCTGTCCAGGCACTTTGTAGTTCTCTGCAGTCCGGAAAGCGCCGATAGTATACGTCAAATATTGTTTACAAATTCTATACATAGCAGTTGCTATAACAAGCTATATACCGCCTCGGTGACCACGGTAGGGGCGTTCGTTCGCGGTGTGCCTTCAGTCGCATGCTCCTGCTCGGCACACGCGGCCCGATATAGACCCCGAGACGGAGGACGATGAGCAAAAGTTTAAGATCAGAAAGCCTCAACCCTAAACCCCAAAACCCTAAACCCTAAACCTTAAAAAAACAACCCAAAAAACGTAGCCCAAGAAGGGGAGCCCTGATCTTCAGGCCCCTTCTTCCAGGGCGCGGGCTCTGAAGAGACAGTCATCTCTGCGAACACCCAAAGGGATCCGTCTCGCGAGCTGGCTCTGTAAGTTATAGGATGTTATAGGGGTGATGTCTGGCACTTTTAGGGATACCTTGCTTGTGGATCCTCAGATTGAGGATCCTACATACCTTTGTTCTAAGAGCTCCACTTAAACGGGTCCCTTGTTTTGTGAGGGAAGGAACACCCTAAACCCTAAACCCCCAAACCCCTAAACCCCTAAACCCCTAAACCCTAAACCCCTAAACCCCTAAACCCTAAAGCTGTGAGAGCAGAAGAGTCATCCGAAAGGCGGTATGGCCCCTGAAACTCCCAGACTCCCAGAAGACCAAACGCATTCAAACCCCTAAACCCCTGAACCCTAAAATTCGAAGCTTCAGCTCCGAGCCAGCTCCCTGGGTGCTACAATTTTCGTTGTCAGACCTTGCGCCTGCCCTGCAGCTTCCCCAAGACGCAAGTTGCGGATCTGGGATGGTACTAAACCCACCGACTGGTAAGCGGTACTTGGGGGTTCCGGCTCGTACCGAAGTATGCAGGTTTCTGGCTTCTTTTATCTGTTGGGGAGTTGAGAAATCTCAAAGACAACACAATGCTTCTCGGAGTAGTGACAGGAGGGCTCAGGGGCCCGGGAAGGCGAGTTCGGATGGCCCTCCGGAGCCCACAGCCCTAAGAAGGGACCCCGCACCCAGCGACTACGGGACGTGGTAAAAATCCTTGCAAGCAGGGTTGCTTCAAGGCCGGGCACCCCGAAAACGCAATCGAGGACTGAAGTGCTCCGAAGCAACAGTGCTACGGGCCCGATCCTCACAAGAGTAACACGTAGGGGCCAAAACAATTACCATGCCATTTTGGGGGTTCCGTATTATAAATATAGTATAATGGGCCCCAAAACGGTATTCTAACCATTCAGGCCCCTATAGTATTAAGGAAGGCATCTTTGGGATTTCCGCCGCACTTCTTGGATGCGCTTGCGCTCTTGGGAGAAGCTGCTGTTGTACAGTAGGCCGAAGATGCAAGCGAAAGAAGACGAGGGCGTTCAGTCAGCGTTCGTGTGTAGAAGGGCAGTGCAGCCATGTGGCAATTGATGTCGCTGCGGGGGGATGAGGACTTCGAGGTTTTCGCGTGCTTCGTGATCTGGATTCGGGAATCCTCAAGCTTGAAGCTCAAGGCTCTCGGTTCGGGCACCGGGTTCGACAGACTCCCCGCCAAGTTGTAAGGCCTCGTGCAGCCTAGCTCAGCTGTTTTGGAAGGGAAAGGTTAGCCGATGTTAGACATCCGCACAATGTTATGAATTCACACGGAGAGTGCAGGGCTGTTCGCTATTCTGCCGGACTTTCTGCTTTTGTCGAGCTTTCACCCACTGCTTGGGGATTTGGGATCTGGGTTGTGAACTGTGGAATTGGATAGCCGAATGTGCCCTTTGTCCCGGCTCATCAAGACCGTGAAGACTGCAGCAAAGTCATCTGCAGATTGTGACCCAAGCAGGAGCCAAAGCTCACAGCACCAACTGCACCTCAAGAACAACAGCAACTACCAGCATGCCGGTTTAGGGTTTAGGGTGTAGGGTTTAGGGTTTCCTGGCCACTGTTGTTGGGACGATGATGCTCAAAATGGGATTATGGGTTTGCGCTGCGACCCATGGTTCGAGGTCTGCGTCTCAGAGGAAGACAAGCTTCTCTGGGGGGGCGAGGGGAACGGTTGATTTCTTGAGGGGATCTTGTAAGAGGGATCCTACGGATTTGTGTTTGGGGAATGTGCGTATTTGTGTGCTTTCGTGCCTGTGCCACATAACTGTACTGCACTGTCCGTTGCTATGCTAAAGACTATACCGTGCATTACTATGGTATACTATATTGCACGCTGGTCTACAGTTTTCTGCTCGATCTGTGTTATAAGATCATATAAGATCATACTACTACATCAAATGCGGTTATGTGATACCGTACGATACTCTACTACACTATACGGCGATATTATGATATTGTACTATGTTATACTACATGTTTGTTCATTCGCAGGTTTCGGCTGTTGCGCCGCAGTCGTTGGCATTGAGGCGGCCATGGGAGGCTCCAGCGTGGGGAGGTCGATAACATAGTACGATATGATCTGATACGGCATGATATAACGTTATATAGTAACATAGTAGAATAGAACAGACTAGATTAGAACATAAGACAATACTACACAATATGATGTAATACTGTTTCGTGGAGCACAGTATAATCCAGCTTAGTATAGTATAAGACTCTCTGACAGCCAGCATTTGGTGCTTCAACTTTCTTGCTTCTTTCGTTGCAGCAGTAGGGCTGCATTTTGGGGACATGGTCTTGAAGCGACTTTCCAATCAGTCCGCTCATCTCCGATCCGATTTCTGGAAGTTGAAAGCGTGGATTTTCAGCCCGCCATGAGCGCTGGAACCTGTCATGCAGCGTCCTTGGGGGTCTTGTTTGGGGCGCGTTCAAAACGCAACAGGGCCTCCGATGCTGGTAATCAATGGTCCTGTGAAGTTTTGCTCCACATCATGAATATACATTATCTGACTGCCCTTAACAACCCCACTGGTCCGTACGTTGGCATTGCACCGAGTGCTGGCTCAAGAGTCCAAGGGACCTCAAGTGTTTGGCTGTGGGATTGGTGAAACACCAACCATGCGAGCATTCAAGGTTGCGACGCCTATCTGAATTCGGCTTCACGGAACCGAGGTTTTGCTTGAAGCTAGGACTCTGTGCATGAACAAGTTGCTACGGTTTGCGATAGAGGAAACAGGTGTAGAAAAGATTCCCCAGCTTTCAAGCTGAGGCTGGCATGCCTGCCGCTTGGCATGGCGGGGGACCTCTCGGCGCTGAACATGCAACTAGCACTTCGGCCCATGCGTGCGGGGGCGAGGGGCGAGGGCTCAAAAAAGGTTGGCTTGGCAGGGTGGGTAGAGCAGCAACATCAACCAGCAACACAGCAAGTTCAACCACAGTCACGACAACTACAACAACGACAGCAACAACAAGAACTAGTGATGGTGGTGGCCGTCGCCGCAGTAGTAGCAGCGATGGCAGTAGCGGTAGCGATAGCGGTAGCGGTAACAGTAGCACAGCAGCAGCGGCAGCAGCCGCGGAAGGAGTCGTAGTCGTAAGTAGTGGTAAATAGCAATAGTAGTTAGCAGGAGAAGCAGCAGGAGCAGCAGTAGTAGTCATGGTGGCGGTGGTGGTAGTAGTAGTAGTAGTAGTAGCAGCTAGCATCAGCCGCAGCAGCAGCAGCAGCAGCAGCAGCAGTAGCAGTAGCAGCCGGAGTAGTAGTAGTAGTAGTAGTAGTAGTAGTAGTAGTAGTAGTGGTAGTGGTCGTAGTGGTAATGACTGGTAGTGGTAGTGGTAGTGGTAGTGGTAGTAGTAGTAGTAGTAGTAGTAGTAGTAG